>JAJLTN010000135.1:6404-68108 GCA_030568215.1 Lipomyces kockii
TAAGACGAAAATTGGAATAAAAGACGCGTTCAAACGACGCGTGATAAATCCGGAATGGCTGACAGAAATAAAGTTTACTTACTACACTAGCCTCAACGCCGATTTACGAATAATATTCGTTATTCGTATTCGACGTTTCGGATTTTATTCGTTACGAATACCAGATATCCTACGAATACGAATAACGAATACGAATAACGAAATTTTTATTCGTGAACACCCTTACCTTCCTTTGTTTGTTTAGTTTCTTTTTATATCCCATTAGGTTTTATGGCCCTGTTCCTCCTAAGCTCTGTGTTCGTTAAACATTACATTCCCGCGTCGCAAATTGACAAAGCCACAGTACCTTGGATGGCTTGTAACCAGCAACATTCCATAGTAAGTATGATACGTCCATACTTACCTTAATCCCTTAAATTACATATTTTGACACGTAAGGCATATATGTAAAGAAATTGGGGACACGCAAATTTCCTGAGATACTATACACTCATTGTGTGTGCATATACGGATATAAATGTTAGCATGTTATGTAATTTTAGGTGTCACGTGATAGGCTCGTGCGACTGGTTTCAGCTATATCCTCTCAGATCATCAATGTATCTGTCTACGTCCACTCCACTGCAGAGGTTTCTTTATTCTACACGTGGTTTGTACTAGAAGGCTTTCATATTGAACATTGTAATTCTGGAGCGTTGATTTAATTCTTCGTGTCGAGTACCAGTAACGTCTAACTGTCGAAGAGTTATCAGCTGATCCGATCGTGGTTAGTTCGATCACCTTCGATCAGGGAAGTTTAGCAACATGAGCGCGAGTAATGTTTATTACGAGTTATACCGACGAAGCAGGTATGTTACTGAAGTTTTGGAGGATAGCCTATATTGCTCTGTTTCTCGGTGCGGAAGAGTGCTGACGTATTGTAGTATCGGCGTGGCTCTGATCGATTCGCTAGATGAATTGATCAAGTACGAATAGCGTGCCTATGAGTTTACAGAAGTAGTACTGATCACGGCGGTGTTTGTAGAGACTCCAAAATTCAGCCACAGCTTGCTATGAAGATATTATCGACAGTAAGTGACTCAAGTTCGGTGGCTGCTGTTACGCCTCATATCGTTCTGGCTGAGATGACTGGCAGTACTAACAAAGTGCATTAGTTCGACCGCAGTATAAGTGAAGCATTAGCGGAAAAAGTCAAGTCAACAAGACTGTCGTTCAAGGTTGGCCATGGAGCCGTAGATATATTGAGCAGTGACTAACTGAGGCATAGGGCCACCTTGACACTTATAGATTCTGCGACGACGTATGGACATTTATTATTCTGGACGTGCACTTTAAGATGGAGGGCAATGAGGTGATTGTAGGGGATAAAATTAAGATTGTTGCGAATAATGTCAAGAAGCCAGGAGAGCAATAGAAATCGGTTACAGTTGAATAGTACGATGAAGGAAGTTCCGTCGGATAGAGGGCAAGTGTCGAGAGATACGACTTCTACACAGTGAATTAGCCTATCCTCAACATCAAGTGACGTGGCAGGATATTTATACAATTATTACTGGCATAATATGCCTCATAATTGCTCCGTTCATAGAAGGATTGGTATGAAATAGTTAGCCATGGATCGGCCCCTATTAGTGCATAGGACTTGCATGGCTGTCTAAGAGGTTTGGAATTGGTTTACGTATTGTTTACGGTCTGTGTAATAAAATAGCATTTGATTCAATCGTTTGTGTCGATAAAACAACTCGTATCCGACTGAGCAAGACCGTGGTAAAATTAGTTGAGACTGTAGTTTGGACACGCGTTTCGCAGCCCAGTTGTGTGCGCAGCACAAAATTACGTAGGTCTTGAATTCTGTCCGACGGACTCGTCATAAAACGATGCGACATGGCCGGATGGTGCTAGTTTGCGTGCACTAGTAGTCTAACGCCTGATAAGCGCAGCCGTTACTGCGATTCATAGAAAAGACCACTGATCGAAGGTGGTGGGCACATACCACCTGCAAGATCAGTTGCATTAATGTAATACGTACTATACAAGCAAGACTCAGTAGGCTAGCTTTGCCTGTCTTTCCTTGTTTATTACATACGAGATCGGGTGCTTTTGAAGACTGACGAGCGGATAGTCCCAAGCCTCCGTGCGGATTTGGTGGGGCTTCCCCCCACGAAGACCACAAAAAGCTTGTGCCGGGCAATTACGAGGATCTTCTGCGGCGCCGGCTCTTCCATGCCAAAATTATTTTTCGGCTGGACGTGCAACAAGGAATACAACAACACTAGTGGGCACGATAGCCAGCACTATTTTCATCAAACGACAGCGTCTGGTGCTCGCTATTCTGTATCTTGTGCTTGCTATACTCGACTAGTCGACGGCTACGCGTCCAGCGCCATGTATTTGCGCACTCTCGGGTCTCGCGCCTGGGACCTGGCTACAGGAACAAAGCATGCCGGGAAGGTAGCCTGTTTCCTCTGGGTCGCTGATCTGCTACTCTCGGGTCTCATCGTTATGAAGGTTCCCTGTAAGTTTTGAATTGATTGAGTCTTGTATGATTTGGATCTGTGGCTAATGTGCTGTTAGACACTGAAATTGACTGGAAAGCGTACATGCAGCAGGTTGAGCTATACCTCAATGGAGAGCGAGACTATGCGGTATGTTAGTGCGGACACGCTACATTGATTCAATTTCATTGGACTAATAAAGTCAGAAACTCCGAGGAGGAACTGGACCTCTTGTGTATGCTGCTCATTTCGGTGGTCAGAGAGTATCAGAACTGACACAGGCAATAGCTATCCGGCCGGACACGTGTATATCTTCAGTATACTCTACAAGCTTACCAGTAATGGCGAGAATATTTTTCGTGCTCAGATACTCTTTGCAGGACTGTATTTGGCCACTTTGGCGCTCGTGTTCAAGCTCTACGTCAACGCGAAGGTGGGTCGCAAAGTTTGTCGCGATTTTGAGTTGCGAATTCTTAACAGACATATGTCAGGCTCCATTGTATACATTTCCGTTAGTGATCCTGTCAAAGCGTCTTCATAGTATCTATATGCTTCGTCTTTTCAATGACACATTTGCCATTTTAATAGCCTATCTCTCAGTCTTCGCATGGCAAAATCACTACTGGTTACTCGGATCAATCATCTACAGCTTCGGCGTCAGCATCAAAATGAACGTCCTCTTGTTCCTTCCCGCTGCAGGTGTCATTCTCTTGCAAGCACTGGGACCAAGGGTTTTCCGGGCCGCCTTGTTTATGTTGCAAGTACAGGTGTGCGCCAATATGATTATCTTAAGTCTTGATCAGCACTGACCCATGAATACTATTTCAGATTATCCTCGCGTATCCATTCAGCAGCAAGTTCTTCTTCTCGTATGTGACACGGGCGTTTGATTTTAATAGAGTGTTTTTGTACAAGTGGACCGTCAATTGGAGATTTGTCGATGAGGCTGTGTTCATCACGCCTGAGTTTGCGCAGACCTTACTCATTATTCAAGGGTTGCTGTTGCTATTCTTCGTATTTACCAGATGGATTAAGTAAGTTCCAATTGTTTGAGTTTGATATGCTCTGACGGATTCTAATGTGTCGCAGACCGTCCGATATGAATATCATCAACATTATCCAAACGATTGCATTCCCGTCTCCACGACCAACCGCTGTTCACAATGCAATACTGGCAAAGATGACCCCGGAGTATATTCTTAAGACGCTCCTCACCTGCAACCTTATTGGTGTACTATGTGCACGATCATTACATTATCAGTTTTACTCGTGGTTTGCGTGGAGTCTGCCGTATCTGCTGTCCATCACCGCATGGAACCCACTCATGCAAGTTGTAGTTTGGGCGGCAGAGGAGTGGGCTTGGAACACCTTCCCAAGCACTAAACTCAGCTCGTTTGTTGTAGTCGCGACGAACGCTATTCTAATCGCTGGCATCTGGTCCGGTACAAAGAAAGATGCTGAGGACGCAAAGTCTGGAAACCGGATATTGCCTGAAATGTCGTCGATATCAGTCACAGAGTCGCCTCCACTAATACCTTCCTCGCCTTTGTCTTCTCCTGCCGCGACCACAAGACCAGCTACAAGAAGCCAGCGCCGTCGTAAAAATGTTGCTAGGGGGTAGTTGGATCATATTTTGTGTTAGCATTCTTGTCATGTATATATTGCCTTAATACATCAGAAAAGTCTGTATCATCATAATCTCACCCATACTCTTGACTAGGGCTCAGCCCTGTGTCAGCCGTACGTGGCTGAAATCAGGTGGCTGGAAATACCCTAACCGTAGGCATGACAAAACCTTTTAACTAACCGGTCTCCTCTTTTCTTTTCTTTTCGTTGCGACACGCTCCTTATCACCGACGAGATCTAACAATTCACTTTCGTTGGACATTATTATGCGTTGTCCCGAATAAATCATTGTGATATTGCCCTTTTCGCTAACAGCGTCTGAAAGTTTTTCACAGACGACAGTTTGATAGTAGGGGGGCACACACTAATTTTTCTGAGCTTTACTTTACTCATGCGTGGGACGCAGTCTTTCTGATTTGCCATGCTCGATACCTGCCGCTGACTGTAAAGGATATATTTTGTAATATTATTATTAGGCAAATTGTGATGGCTGGTAGCCCTTTTGGTTTCTGGGGCAATGGCTGAGCAGCTGAATGATTGGCTGGTTACATTGAAAAATGAACTCAGCGACGTTGCTGGTGTCATCACCGTAATAACTTCTTAGTCGGTATTCAGTAGTATCGATAATTAGTGCATTGTATTTTTAACGAAGTCTGTCATTAATCTCCTGTAATAAATACCTACGCAATATTACAAAAATAGAACCACCAGGTAAAGTTGTACTGGCTGTCACGAACATCAGACCCGTGCGGCTCCTGCGGCGCCTTAAGAAGATTCCAACCATATCTCAAACTTCCATCCTCATGGCAAGCAGCAGCTCCGTTAGAACACCTGCACGTCCGAAATATTCCTCTGTTAGAACACCTGCGCATACGATAAATGCCTCGTCGCACCTTCCACTCCGCCTGATATTCAAGTTTCAGTATCTCGTTCGCATCCAGATAAAACACGATCAGTATCTACGGCAAATCCCACCCCTGAGTGGATGACAGAGCCGGCTCGCAATGTCCAGTCCTCCCCATTCGGATGACGATATACCGCTAGAAGATGTTGATATCGGGGACGAAGACAAGCCTACAACACTTCGTCCCGCAGCTCACGATTTTTCGTTATCCTCCACAGCAAGGGAATCTGGAAGCCGGCGACGAAGTCTCACGACCAGTCAGCGGACGATCGGTCCGGCTTTGCTCACGCCTCATGATAGAAGAGAGTCCATTCCGGTGCGATGGCATACGATTGGTGGTGCGCGGCCGTCGTTTTTGGGAGAGGAGATGAGGTCGAAGAACGAGTCCATCGACGAGATGCGATTGCCGTCGCGGGAGTCAGCTGTCGACCAGATGCGCATGGTGCGCGATGGTCTCAGTGACGTACTTGGAAGCTCTGGAATGGGATCGTGGCTACCAATTCGACAGGTATCGGAACAGCCTGGGAGCGTTAATCGGCAGAAACCGTACACCGGATCAGCTATCGCGGATGGAGACGAGGACACGTTGAGTTTGATGCCACATATACTGTCTGTACGCTCTGGCAGCACAGGATCACAGCAACGCGATCGGGATAACATGAGTATCAATGTCAGCGTCGGGCATCTCGGTGATGATCTTGCAGCCATTGAGACGGGAACTGTCTATAGCTCAGATTCACCGTCTTCGCCTTCTCAATTGAGTGCAGAAGACGCAAGGTCAATGGCCCGAAGCTTATCTTCAATAGTTCGGCGAGTTGTTTCGAACGACAGACAGCCAAGTCAGGAGGGCAGGCCGTCTGCCGATATGGACACAATATCGCTCGCCGCGGATGAAAATTACGCATACTCTCCCGTAGAATCGTTGCATCCGTCGCTGACACTGGATCCTGAGATTGAAAATTCTTTCCTCCCTGTCCCCGTAACTGAGAGCCTTCCGCCACTAGGGGGGAAATCTTTAGCATTCTTGTCTGGAAGTAATCGTTACCGGGTACTTCTCTATCATATTCTCTCCCACCAGTGAGACGGTCCATTTCCTATTATTTCATGACTACCTGTAGTAACAAAGTATAGGGCATTTGATATATTTGCATTCGTCTTGATTCTCATTCAGACTCTCGTTCTCACCTATCGAGCAGTTCGTGCACTAGATTCTGATAACTCAAGCTGGGGACATCGATGGCCAGACTACGCGCTATTGATAGTATTCTGCTGCTATACTATGGAAGTCATCATCAGGATAATAGTATCCGGACTGATTCTCAATCCAGCTACGGATACACAGCAATTCATCTTTGAGGTGCTCAAAATCCTACATTTATCGCGCGACGACAAGAGAGACTTGATCATGATCGATGGAGACCGGTTCCTGACACCGCAGCCCACTTCTGGTTATAGCATAACCAAAGGGAGCAATGTGAAGACAGTCAGAGCTGAGAAAGAGCCGATGCTCAACGAGTCGGGACATATTAGGACAGCTAGGCTTGCATATCTTCGATCGAGCTGGAACCGACTTGATTTCTCTTGTGTAGTATTTTATTGGATTTATTTGATCGTTGCGACGAGCTCGTCGGATAACAAGAGCACTGCCGTTAATGTGTTTCGCACGTTGAGCGCGCTGCGCATTTTAAAATGGATGAAGCTCACAAATGGAACGTCCACGGTGCTAGATAGCATTAAAATTGCCGTACCAGCGTTGGCGAATGTTATGACTTTCATCTCTGTGTTTTGGTACGTTTGGCTATTTATTATTTTCATAATTACGCTAATGGATTAGGACTTTATTTGCGTTAGTCGGCATTCAAGCGTTCAGCGGATCGTTTCGTCGTCAATGTGTGTGGGTCGATCCTTACCAGCAGGAAGCAAACTATACCAACAATCTACAATTTTGCGGCGGCTATCTCGACCCGGTGAATAAAACGCATCTGCCATGGGTGAGAGCTAATGGCGAACCTGGCACAGGTGCAGCGAAAGGGTTTATTTGTCCGGCATATTCTATGTGCGTGGAGCTTGACGAGAATGTATACAACAATACTGTCAGCTTCGATAATATACTACAGTCGCTTGAGATGGTATTCGTTGTCATGGGAATGAACGGATTTTCAGATCTCATGTGAGTTTTGCAGGCTGCTGCTTCTGGAGCACAGGTTGATCAAGCGTCTAGGAATTATACAGCCGACTCTGACCATCTTATTGCTGCACTGTGTAAGTCTGGGTTACTGTTATTAACGAAATTACAACTAACTATGTCTTAGTCTTCGTCGCTGGGTACGACCGGAACTAATGAATACTTTGAAAACTTGCTGACTGGTCGATAGTGTCGTTATCCTAGCATGGTGGTTGTTCAACTTGGTAAGTGTCTAATGCACACGTTTGTTTGACTATAACTAACTAAATAAGTTTATTGCTGTTATCTCCACGTCATTTGCTGTGACACGAGAAATGAAGGCGAGAAGAGGATCGCCGTATGTTATATAATAAGTCAGAATGCCGTGTCATTGAGGTACTAACGACTCACAGCAAAGGGCAAAAACCGGAAAAGATTGTCTACAGAAGCTCGGATACAAAACTAAAGCTGATATACACAAATATTGAGCCGATGTTTGTGCTTCTGATATTTATAGATTTCATTATCGAATGCTGCAAGTCTAGCACGATGTCCGAGCGACGATCTAACACTATCTGTATGCTGTCATTGACTTGCAAAGATTTCTCATTGATGCTAATAACTACGTTATAGACCTCTCTCAAGTGATTACTTCGACAGTGCTTCTGATGGAAATTTTGTTCCGTTTCGCTGCATCGTTTCCATATTGGCGAGAGTTTTTCCTACTTCCGCTGAACGCCAAAAACTACATCGATTTGCTGTTAGTTATCATCACCTGTGTGATTCTCATTCCTCCGATCAAAGATTCTAGGATAGCGTATCCGTGGCTGTCTTTTTTTCAAGTGGCTCGTATTTATCGGGTCGTAGTAGCCACTAAATTCACAAGGCAGAACTGGGTGAGCTAATATCCGCAGTTGTCCATTAGAAGACCGCTAACGTATGCGCATAGCTAATAGTTATGGGAAAAGTACGCAACTTGGCGGATTTGGTTGTTTTCTTGTTGCTCATGCTCTATATCTGCTCTCTGGTAGCGTCAGAGTTACTTCGAGGAAATATACCACAAGAGTACGAAGGCCAGTCAGTGACCATCTCATTCTACAACATGGCCAATTCTTTTGCTGGTATATATCAAATAATGACAACAGAAGGATGGGCCAATGTGTTATACATTATCACGGGATCATTATCTGGCACAAGTCTGGCGTGGGTCGGGGCCATTTTTATTTGTGGATGGTTTTTATTTGCAAACAGTGTTGTTGTCAACCTCTTCATTGCCGCGATTCAAGAAAATTTTGATATTTCGGAAGAGGAAAAGAGACTGCGCCAGATTGTTGCGTATTCCGATGACTACAAGCCAACTGAACTTGGCGACGGGTACGTCTTGGTTATTGGTGGGCGGAATGTAACTTGCTGACGTTTGCATTAGACCTACTACTATGTTCGAGTCAATGGCCGGAGATAGAAGACGACGAAAATCGTCATCTATTCCCATGCAATATGCTGCGCGCGAAATGTTAGGTTCCGGGGAAGTTGTTGCGGATTTTCTTCTTCCCGAGTCAATCATGATGCCCATTGTCAGCGAAGGATCCATTGTCTCGAAAAGAACAATTTTTTCTTTTGATTATTGGAAGGAAAAATTTACCATCGAGAGACATAGCAATCCATTTTACTTTCAGCCTAGCTTTAGATTCGACGAGATGAAGGACGTGAATAAGTTTGTCAAGAAGGTTCTACTGATAAAAACAGCTCACAAGAAAGTCCGCGAAAAATATGTCCAAGATCATCCGAATTTTAATCGCGTCCTATTTTGTTTGAGCTCTGAAAGCAGACTTCGGCGATTTTGCCAAACTATCGTGGGACCAACTCATGGAACTAGGTACAATGGTGCCAACCGGAACTATGGGCTTTCGCGAATATTTTCCGCGATTATTATGGTCTGCGTTACTGGATTGGTGATTATTGCGTGCGTCACTACCCCATTTTTCCAGAAGTATTATTACCAGCGTCATGGCTGTGATTCGGCTGACAACGGCTGCGGTGCTTGGAGTTGGATGACATATACTGATATTAGTTTTGCGGCTATCTTCACACTGTAAGCCAAAACTCATGTTGACAATATCCCAGAGTTGTTACTGACTGTCAATTGAGTGAGGCGGCTGTAAAGATCATTGCTGACGGATTTATATATACGCCAAATGCATATCTATGGTCAACCTGGAATGGAATCGATTTTTTTGTGCTCGTGACATTATGGATTGATATCCTTACGACATTCCTAAACAGAGTAAGGAATAATAATGAGGTGGCATCAATATCATGACTTATTAGTGACTGTTGACAGGGAACAAATGTGCGTTTCTTGCGGGCTTTTAAGGCTTTTCGAGCCCTGAGACTACTTCACGTCAATGATGCTGCAAAGGAGACATTCCACAGCATTATAATCGTTGGGCTTGGAAAGATTGTTGGCGTATGTACAGTGCCACTGTTATGATCAAAGCTCTCAACACTAAACTTTATAGGCTGCAATAGTTTCACTGACTCTGTTACTTCCCTTCTCACTCTGGGGCCTCAATATCTTCATGGGGAAATTTGACTCTTGCACCGACAGTAATGTCAATGAGCTTTCAACTTGTAGCGGTGAATTTCTTAATTCTGTATACAATTGGAACTTTTGGCTGCCTCGGTCATACAATAACCCAGGATACAGTTTCGACCAATTCTCGCAATCCATATCTATCCTGTTCCAGATCATCTCGCAGGAAGGCTGGAATAATGTGCTGCAGTCTGCGGAAGACGTTGTCGGCGTGGGGCTTAATCAGCAAACTAATAATTCTGTCTACAACGGCATATTCGTGTACCTGTTCAATTTTATCTCGATCGCATTCATCGCAGTATGTTCGTGTATAGTGCGGTTCTTACTTTATGGATGCTAATGCGGATAGACCCTGTTCATCACTGTAATCATGCAAAACTATGCCATGCAAACAGGTGTCGGATTCCTGACGAGCAAACAACGTGCATTCCTCGAGATTCAAAAGATTCTCGAGCAAGTTCGGCCGTCGCGAACAGGTCAGAGGCCTAAGAATCGGTTCCGCAGGTATTGCTACAATCGCACTGTGGCGCGAGGCGGATCTTGGAATAAATACGTTACGGTAATTTTATTGATCCAGGTTGTCGTATTGTGCTCGGAATATTATCCATCCCTTGTAAGTTTGGACACAGTCAGAGGTATGTTATGAAACTGACTACGCGGTAAGTTGATTGATTGCTGATGTGATGTAGATTTACTCTACTTGGTTACATCTGCGTTTTTGGTACTGTACGTTATTTGCAGATTGGTCGGACTGCCGTGGTCTTCGTATCGGCTTCACTACAAAAGAAATGCATGGGATATATTTTGGTTTGCAATCGTTCTTGCTAGCTTTACGCTAAGTTTAGCAACAATCAAAGAGGACGATGCAAAATCAGGTACAGTCGGAACAGTCAAGCGGTTACTATTTGTCGCTGTAAGTCTTGTTGTGGTGAATTATTGTTGGACGAATTATTGACTGCTTCAAGGTTACGTTGATGCTTATTCCTAAGAGTGACCGGCTGAGTCGATTATTTGTCTCCACGTCTGCGAGCTTACCCGCGATTTTAAGCTTACTGTTTACCTGGTTTGTTTTATTCTTGGTGTATGCCATTGCATTCAACCAGATATTTGGTCTGACAAGAATCGGGCCCAACGGCTCAAGTAATGTTAACTTTCGGACAATTCCCAAAGCCATGTTACTTCTCTTTCGAATGAGTTGCGGGTGAGCATATGTCTGTTCAATGCTGGCTCCTGTCTTTCTGACTGCTTCCAGCGAGGGATGGAATAGCGTGATGCTTGACTATACTATTCAGTCGCCATATTGCATAGACAGCTCCGATTTCTTTAGTTCAGATTGCGGAAGCGTGCCATACGCCTATGTGCTCTTTGTCTCCTGGTACGAATTATGATACTTAATGCCGCAGTCGCTCTCACTGACACTGCAATAGGAATATTATCAGCATGTACATCTTTGCAAACATGTTCATTTCCTTGATATATGAGAGCTTCAGCTATGTATACCAGGAGTGCCATATATCCGAATCAAACGGTAGCGCACAATTTGGACAATTTGTATCCCGAGGCACGATCAGAGCATATAAGGACGCATGGGATCGGATCGACGAGAATGGAACTGGATATATCCCCAAAAACAAAGTTGGCAAATTACTACGGGTACGCTTTAATTCATCGGACATTGGGAGACGAGAATGCTAATAGGATCTAGTCTTTGCCGCATCCGCTTAATGTTCATATTTATGAGTCGCCATGTACATATCCAGAGATCCTTGAACGATGTAAAATTTCAGCGCGGAGACATAATCATGGACGTTTGGTTGGCGATAATGATATTGATGCCATACCGGAGGCTCTCAGAAATATTGACACTGACAAAGTAAAAGAGGCAAGGCGACGGTATACGAGGATGTACGAAGAAATAATGATGCAGGAAGTTGCGGACCATGGTATCCCGTTTTCTGCTCCGTTAACTATTATTCCGTATTATAAGATTGAGAATGCGGACAATGACGCTGTTACGTATGCTTCCGCTTCGTTCGTTAATTGGTCTTCCAAATGCTTGGAAATGTTACTAACTGGAATACAGACTGGATCAATATATCCTTCGACGAAGTCACCTGAAAGCTGTCGACGCACAGATCAAACGCAAATCGGTACAAAACTTTTGCCGTATGATGTACGCTGCTCCTATATTTATTTTGTATCTATAGCTGCTCAACTTTGAGGAACTTGGTTGCTAATAAAGTGATCTAGATCTGCTAGAACACGCTTTCTCAGCCTGCGCAATGGATTCCTACAGAGCCAACCATCAGCGACTGTTCCGACGATTGTTATTGAACCTGATATGAATGAAAATTATTATGAGGATGAATCAACATGATATGGTGTAATGATTTCGGGTGCATTTTGATATATACTTTTGCATGATTTTGTGTTTTGCAAGTTGTGGGATTATACGGTACAATCATATATAGGGTAACTTGTTGATTACGAATTAGAGGATATGGTATGTGAAATTGGTGAATGAAAATTATTCCATATAAGGAAGCAGCGATGTAAGGACTCGTACCAATCATGTTATACAGTCACGCAAGTGAGTCAAGCAGGACAAGATGTTCAAGATCACAAAGATTGCCAGCAAAGAGGATGGACTCAGCCTCGTCAATCTGAATTTGGGATGTGGTGGCAACTGAATTCCATGTCGGGTTATTATTAGAAACGAATAAAAGAACTGTTAATAAATGTACCCCAAGACGATAATGACTGATGCATAATGAGATGCGGATTAGCCGCTGGCTTCTATCCCCGCTCCTCAATACCAACAACGCTACAACGGTTATAACCACTAACGCATTTATATTCAAATTCCAATCGAATACAGCAACATGCACGCACATAAAAGCACACTAACGCCATCACCTGTAATAGAGGAAACGAAACCAATCATAACGGAAACCAAGACGGGGTAAAAGACAAATAATCCCTCCGCATATCATATCGCAAAGACTTCGTCACCCCAAAGACGACATTTTAATATTTCACATCACACATAACTACAAGCATCAAGGAGAAGAGAAAAATTTATATCAACCGATATATTATTCAAAAAGCATTTAATGTCGTTTGAGATCCATTATTCTTTGCCTATCCCGCTCGCGCGATTCAAGAGCCTGCCGTTGACTATCCGCGTAGGTAGGCAGTTCTTCTTCGGTGCCTTGCTCCATTTCTAAGGGATCATAGTGAACTGACGTTGGCGGAGTTATGTATGATGGTGGAGGAGCGGTCTGTGCGACTGCAGTAGCCTCGGCGGTGCCTAAGTGCTCGTTGATGCACGACGGCTCTGGAGACATCACTGAAGACACACGCAGAGGTGGGGTGAGTAGAGTAGTCAAGATGGATGTATGTGTGGTGCTTGATGGAAATGCAACATTGCGTGGTGACTCGGCTGTGGGTGAAGATGTCTGGGAAGTAGAAATGGCAGAATAGTCCTGACTTTCGTTTGCCGGCGGCGATATATTCCGCTGCAGTTGTGCTAGTGACGATAACGACAATCGAGGATCAGCATATCTTGCCGGTGATGACTCTCGCGATGTAGCAGTCTTAGAGTGAGTTCTCATATCAACTACCTCCTGAAGCGGAATGCTAGTCGACTCATCATCAACGGTAGCAGGCCCTGCAAGTTCAACCCGGGCCTCTTCGTCTTGCGCGTATCTATCGAGAGCCTCCTCAAGATCGCCTTGGCATTTTCGAGCCCTTTCAGGGGAATATCGAATGATACGATCGATAGCCACGTACTGAATCGTCCAAAAAATAAGGGGATAGACGCCTTTCGCCATTAAAATTTCAGCGCCTTGCCCCATATGCCACGTCCAGCCCAGCAAAATCATTGCTAGCAATCTGTCCAAGCTTTTAACTGAATACAACAGGAAGGACGCGAAAAATTTGGTGAAAATATATGCGCTACAAAGAAGAAGCGTCTGCTTGACGAACACGTTGATACGAACAGGGTGGCCGTAATTACCGCTCTGGAGACCCACTCGGGCAATCTCGTCGTTTAGTACATATCGTGCTCGTCCAAGACTGATTCTGCGAGCAGCAGCAAATACGAATTTATGGGCGAAGTAGAGCAAAGGAAGGCCGATAAAAGTGTCAAAGAAAAAAGAAACGACGGGGAGACGGCACATTGTCGGGTCCGAGTACTCCTGGAAATCCATTGACATATACAAAACAAAGACGAACAGGCAGCTTGACACAGCACTTGCTATGGATTGTCGCAGAAGGTCTAGAATCCTGTTGAAAATTAGAAAGAAATTGCATCGGCATCAAAATAGGTAGATGCATATCGGTAAAGGAACCGCGCGGGACGTACCATGTGGAAAGATGGCCTCGTGGCCGCTCTACTCTACGAAGCAAGAAGAAGATTCCCAAAGAAAGGACGAAGATGGCGAAAGGGACATGGTTGAAACGCTTGAGGGAGTCGCATGGGGGAATGCTGGGGTTTTTGTCGAAGAAATGAGGCCGCCGTAGATGATGAGGGAAGGACAAATGTCCGTTCGGCCCATGTGGTGGGGGCGGAGGGACGCCGTCAAAGTGTGGGCGAAGCCGAACACCGGCAGCGCGAGGATCAGACGCAAACACGCCGAACTGCATGGAGCCACAACAAGCAGAACCTTTGGCGATAAATTGGTGGCGCTAAAGTGGGGAGATGGGGGGATAATGATGATGGGGAAGATCGGAGGTGAAGGCTAAAGGGGCACGAGCTACCATAAAAGACGATTGGGAACTCACCAACTTCGATTTCACTACCCTTACCCACTGCTTATCATGTTGCTGACTCGCAAGTTAACATTTGGTACGCTGTACTTTGGTGCCCGAAAAAATTAAAGTAGCTTCTGCTAGTCCCGAAGCTTCCATGACAGCCAATCTTCCTAAATGGAAGATATAATAATAGTTACACCTTAACAATTATATACATATACAAATTCTTTGGACTGATATCGTATGTCGTACCTAATAAATCTTTCAATAAATGCTCCGACAATGGAATTGGACTTGGGGGAACGTTCCGAGTTTGGTTAGCCTCGTAAGCGATGCCAAAGTTAGAATCAGGACCTGAACTTTTTTTGCAGGCATGCCGCCATCCGAGCTAAAATCCAGCTCACGACCAATGTGGCGCGGCGTGACTCGTGAGTGTATGATATTTATATGTATATTACAATCAACCGTAACGAGTTTTAATATTTACAAGCATGCTAACACTTCCAATACACGGCCGATCCGTAATCACCGCATACAATCGTCTCCTCAACCTTCCCTCCCTTCTTCGACTTCCCGGCTCCCAAATGCTGCCGCTCATTCACGAATTTCACAGTCTCCTCGCCCTCCGCAACTGGCTTCTTCTCAAGTGTAGACAAAAACCGGTTCATGTAGTCTGGCCGAGGCAAATTGCTTCGCTTGCCGTTGCCCAGCTGAAACCAGTCATTACCTCCCCAGATCAATAGTTCACGCTGAACCTTCGAATCTGCGCCCACAGCATTGTCCAACACAGCGGCAAGATGGCGTTTTCCAATACTGACGTATCGAATAGGAATCTCCCTGTAATTCTTGTCCGTCTCACAATCTACCTCGTTAGCATCATCGGCATCAGTCAACAAACGGAAACACTCACATTCTTGAATACCGCTTAAAGACTTCACGCGAATTGGAACTCCTTGCATGTGCAAGTATCGTCCAGTACCGTGCTGTCCATGCAATCCAGACCCACTAATCCACAGATCTGCAAGATTCCTCTTTCGATTCCGAATAGAAAACAATGTATTATTACCACCAGCAGCAATGTACTCACAGAACACATCAGCATTGCCCTTGATGTTGTACAGTTTATCCAGAGGAATAATGCTCGGGATGGGAATAAAAGCTGTCTCGATAGCATAATCCCGCCCTAGCTGACCATGAGAATTTGAGCCGAACGACCACACCTGACCACGGTCGTCACGAACAACGCTGTGGGAGTCGCCAGCAGCAACCTGCACAATTTTGACTCCACGAAGGGTTGCAACTTCATGCAGACGCTCAGGAGCAATCGAGCCAGGCTCACCATCCCCTAGCAATATCGGAACGCCCAGTTGACCCTCAGTAGAATATATGGGATTACTGCCAGTGATGCAAGTGTAGACTTTACCACTCGACGTCAAGATAACAAGATGATAGTCTCCAGCCACAATCTGCTTGATACTCTCAAATGTACCCAACGGCACCTTAATTGTAGTGAACGCGGGTGCCTTCCTGTAAGGCGTTAATATCGAGAAGTACCAAGGCTTGTTTTGCTCCTTCTCCTGCACAGCTTGCATTTCTTTTCTCGAGCCTGGAATGGAGTATATCTTATCCCCCTTATCGGTCAAAGCGTAAATTCTGCCTTGGCTGATTTGAACGCTGCGAATATTCTTGCTGGAAAGAATAAGTTCGGGAACGTTGGCCGCCGGGTCATAGCCATCGCCCCAAGCCAACAAATCTCCCCGAGCCGTAACGGCAACTGCACATAGTGTTGGTCACTCCAACTAAACGTATATTGCACACATACCTCCAAAGCTGTCTCCGAGAACTAGATCACGTAGTTCCACGCCGTCAAAGTACGGAATCTTACGAGGTTTCTTGATCGCTTCGTCCTTAATTCCTGGCGCAACAACATGCTTGCCGTTACATCCCCACGCGTACACTGAATATCGACTCATCAGATTAATACTAAAAATTTACAAGTATAACATACCACCAATAGTATCCACAGCCTGCTCCGCAATCACAGGCTGATTGATCAAATATCCAGCGACAGCCGTCGCACTGGCAAACGCCAGCACACCCACCGCCACATTCTTCGCGAATCGTGTACAGTCAGATCTAGCAACCGTTTGCAGCCCACGTTGGCTATTTATCGCATCAACGGTGCTCGCAATTACTCGTCGCTCGCGCATAGCAGCTCTCACACCGGGTTTCGAGACTACTATTGACGATGTTCGAATCATTGTCGGCGCTCGACACAGTGACGTTATCAAATTCATTGTGATCTGATGTCTTTCCGCAACCACGAGTACGAAATAAATACCGTCGAATTCACAAGTTATCGATAATTCAGGATTGTGAACAAACAAATATAGGAGCTGTAGGTCGACCGACTCCGTCTCTCACGCATCTTCAAAAACTTTAAACTTTTGACTCGGCGCGGCTCATCGCGACCTCCCAACGCTGGTTCGAAATTTTTTTAATCCACGATTACAATCAGAAATATACAAAAATGGGATCCATCAGAAGATCAAAAACAAAGCGGAGGACTCGGTACTTATTTTCCTATTTCTCTTTCCGCATGCAGACGTGTGACTAATGTAGCTTAAAGCGACCTCGACCAAGTTCACCAAGACCTCTCTTCCAAAGCATCAGTACAAAAACTCTCAAACCAGCCGCTGGACGAAAGTAAACCTGGTCTAGGCCAATACTACTGTATCGAGTGTGCCAAGTATTTCGAGACCGACTTCGCAAAGACTGTTCATCGACGGGGAAAAAACCATAAACGACGGTATGTCTATATTCCTTGACTTTTCATATGGAGAGCAGTGTTCTGATCTGTGATGGATAGAGTCCGCATGCTGAAAGAGCAGCCGTACTCGCAGGCTGAAGCAGACGCTGCGTCAGGTCTTGGCGTTGAGAAGTATATGAAGTTCGTACAGACTTATGAGCAGGCCAAAAAGGAGAAGGATGCCGAAGAAAAGCAGAAACAGGAGAGCGAAATGGTAATCGAGTAATTTAATATATTGCAAGAAATGATCGTATCAAATGGCGCGGCGTTTGCTTGGATCTTCGGTATAATTCATGGGTAGGGGAAAGAGAAAGTTTAGCTGTATAGATGTCTGCAAGAATATAAGACGCGTTTTAACTCATATGGCATTTGCATTTGGCAGTCGAATCAATACACGCCAGCAAATAAAACTAAAACGCTAATAATACAGAACCATACAATGACTCCCTCTTGTCTTGCAACAACCTGACTATATACAATATGACCTATCAACTGATTTCCTGGAACCGCGCGTGTCCTGTACTCTCCGAATGTGACTGCGCCTGTCTCTCCCCTTTGAAGACCGATCCACAGACTTGGCACTTGATCGAAAAGCCAGCGGTGTCAGTAAAGTAATGCTTTTTCCGGAGCAACGCAGCAAGATCATCGGCGGCTGTCAGGACTTGCTGTCCAGCCAAGTCGTCGTCAAACACAGTCTGATCGAACTCGTACGTGGCCTCCACGCCTTCTGGAGCAAGTGCAACCGCGTCATAATGAATTCCGCTGTACACGACAATAATAAAAGTCGGCCGATTCGGATTAAACGAGTCTACTCGTCCCGTGGCAACATCAATAGAGCATATCGTGATGTCAAAATGCTTCGCGAGAATTGCAATCTCGATAGCACCACCCCATGAATTTGATCTGGTTATCCACTTGCAATATTCCTCGCGCGGTTTTCCAAGCACAACATCGGGATACTCGACCGGATCCTCCAAAATAGCAGTAGCAACTAGCGACCGCAGTTCATGCATCGTATCCAGATTCCGTAGCAGAGCGTATCCGATGGCGCGAAAGAGGCATGAGTTGTCGTCGTCCATAACCCGCAATACAACAACGTTGTCTGGCCCACAAGGGACCTCCGGAGGCCGCGTGCTGTCATCCGTCTTCTGCTGCATAAACTCATTCCCTGGTTTCGACGTGTGCAGCACTGGAGCTGGTGAACTGGTTGGTAACGACGTTCCGAACCCAGCAACCAGGTTCTTGACCTCGTCCGGTAGTTCGACCGCAGTACTGGCCGTACTGACGATAAGTTGATCACCGGATCTCACACCCAGTTCCATAATCTTTGCACCCTTGTTGGAAAGATCGAGCGGTTTTGGCGGAAACCCGCTCCTGAACTGCACGTCCATTGCATTCTGTATCTCGCCTATCAACCTGACTTCATTGAGGAGATCCGTCACGACAGCGTCGTCACTCAGCGTCACAAGTTGACTAGCCGAGGACGGCAATCGTAACTTTAGCTTCATATCTTCCGAATAGACTCGGCAAACTGACTCGAATGCGTCTGGCGATGTGGTTGTCTTGTCAGACGGATCATTTGAGATGGTCAGTTCCCGACCGTCATTGGCGGCCCGGTACGCTAACCTTTAAGGTTTCCATCACGTGATTCACTGCACTTGCGGCGCTTTCACATTTGGTGCCTTGCAACTTATGGAGATTACGTAGGCTCGTCTGATATTATTTAAATATAATTATAGAGCAAACCGCGACGCCGTCCTTTTTGTGGTTTCGCCTCACTGTGCGTTGGTATAAAGGAGATAAAAAGACGGATAGATATGCCATCGAACGGTTCCCCAGTGTCGTCTCCGCGCTCGATAGCACAGCTTTCTGCTGCTGCAAACGAATATGACTTTGATCCAGCTGTGCACCTGCGGTATTGGATTCGCTCTGCGAGCGCCATATTGCGACAGGCGCGTGTGTACGATGACGAAGATGCGTATGATGAGGCGTATATTTTGTATTTGAGATATGCGCAACTGGTGTTGAATCGCCTCCACACACATCCAGAGGCAAAGAAGGCACCAGAGCGAACGCAATTAGTGTCGCTGTCGAAGGTTGGTGTTGTTGTTTTGCGGGATATTCTATTCCTGTACTAAGTACGAGTTTAGAAATTAACTCCGATATTGTCCAGATTGCAGGAATTGAAGCCGATAATTGAGAAATCGAATGCGGCGTACGAAGAGAGTCAGCGTCAGCTTGCTCAGCGACGGGAAGAGCTTGCCAAATTGCGAAAGAGCACGGAAGTTGCGCAAACGCATACCGACTCGACAGATGCAGTCGACAACGTGGATTACTCTCTTGATATGCGTGGACTTGGTGCGGAGGATCATCCAGAATTGTTACTGCTACAACAGCAGCCACAACTGTCGTTTACGCGGGAAGTGGAACCAGATATTGCTCCGCATCATCAATGTTCATATCCGTCGCTACCGTCGCGTGACATCGGGAATCCGCCTTCGATATCATCAGTGCTACCGCCTGAGAAGCCACAAAAGCTTCCTTCATATGAGTATGTCGCAGAATCACCCGCCATAGTGTCACTACCGAGCAAGATCATTGAGCACAAATCGATAGCAAAAACAGAAGGTGGTGCGCCACTGCGCACAGTATTTTTGCCGTCAGAACTGCGTTCATCCTTCCTAGAAGTTGCTATGCCGAATACCCGAAATAAATTGGAGACATGTGGAATTCTGTGTGGGATCCTGAACCGCAATGCTTTCTTTATCACGCATTTGGTGATTCCGGAACAGGAATCCACGACTGACACTTGTGCCACGAAAGATGAAGAGGGATTATTCAATTACTTGGATGAGAACGATTTGTTTACGTTAGGATGGATCCATGTAAGTCTGGTTGCTACTTGGTCAAATGTGAGCCATGGAACGGGAACTTATTTCTTATTAGACGCATCCTACACAGACATGCTTTTTGTCATCTGTGGATTTGCATACACAGAATTCGTACCAGTTGATGCTCACAGAGTCCATTGCGATTGTGTGCGCACCTATGCACGAGCCATCGTAAGTCGAGCTCCGTCTTCTTTTAAACTATTGCGGCGCTAATGTGTATGATAGATGGGGCATTTTCCGACTGACGGATCCGCCTGGCATCAAAATCATCACAAATTGTCGTCAACCAGGAACATTTCACCCGCATTCGCAAAACAACATATACACCAACGCCAAGTTGCCTGCTGGACATGTATTTATTCGCGACGGCCTTCCTTTCAAAATAGTTGATCTGCGCAATAAGTGATGCATAAGGATTACGGAGTATTTGGTTGTTATCTTGACATTTGTATTATATAGTTTTTGCATTGGATGTCCGGTTATGCTCTTAATTAATATACAGTTCATCGTACGAATGAGGAAGCAAATAACCAATGCATCGTTGCCATCTAAAAACATAACACACAAAGTTTACAATACAAAATTGATACATCCAAAACCCGACTACTTTTCTTTCCAACCCAATGCAGCCAATTCACTCCGCACCGACGCCTCAGTCTTTATTTTAGCTTCTTGTGTATCCTCCAACTTCTCACCCTTATCCAGTCGCACTTTTAAATCTTCGATTGCACGTAACTTCTTCATCAGGCCACGGTACTTCTTCTCATCCTGCGGATTCTTGAAGGTAATTCCGTTCTTCGTGATGCCGAGACCAGGCGGTGGCAGTGGAGGTGTCGTAGAACCATTAGTAGCAACTGGCTCATTAACCTTCTCCGACACAGCCGCAGCTTCAGCTGCTTCCCTAGCTTTCTTAGCCTCGCGCTTCTTCTTGTTGCGTAAAGCCGTCTTGGACAACCCTTCGTCGTAGGCAGCATCATCCTCGATCGACGCAGCGCCAGGCACTGTTCGCATGGCCTTCACGCGCTGTTGAGCCGCATCAACGGCATTAACCGCGAAACCACCTTCATCCTCGCGTTTAAACAGCAGCGGTGTAGCACTGCCTCTAGCGTGGGGCGGGCGATATGCACCGGCCGACTTCGCTGGAGCCTTGACCTCCACCGCGGTCGCAGACACGTGCGGTTCTGGAGCAGGAGAGATCGTTGACCGCAGCGGATAGATGTCCGCGCTCTCTGGTCGCCACGAGGCAGAAAATAGTTCGGTCATTTCGCGCACAAACGCGAGTTTACCAGTCACGTGGAAAATCTTGACCCCATTGTCGACTCGCAGACGCGGAGACGTGGTCGCGAAGAGAATATACCTGCCATCCGGACTCCATTCGCACACACTTGTATTCGACGCATCAATGGTCGAGACAGTCTTGTACGCATTCTGTCGGTCATAGATGTCAACTTCGCCCTGCAAATTGCCGAATCCGGCGAGGATGAGGAACCGGCCTTGCGGGGAGTATAAGATTGTGTTGCGTGGGCCGAGTGGAAGCGTGCGGATTGTCTCGCCTCGATAGTTGAAGATCATAGTTTTCGCGGGCATGTATCCGTACACGACCGCGAATTCCTTCGAATCGGGACACCAAGCGACGTCGTGAATCGGACCTTCCTTATCGAGAGTGATTCTGCTGTCGAAGTTACCAGCAATGCCACGCAGATGCAGCGTTGATTCACCATAGTAACTCTTGCCAGTCTGATCGACCTCGGTCATCGTAAGCACAAGCAAGCTAGTACCAAGATTATTCCACTTCAAAGCGACACGCTCGGCCTTGAAGAGCGACTTCGTGGACAATGGCCGCGCAAAGTTTGGCGCATTGTACACGTCCACGACAGCAGGCTTTCCCTTGCGCTCCGGCACGAAGATCGCAATGTAGTAGCTGTGGCCAGGGGATATTGCAAACGCAGTGCAACCTTCGAGACGTAGTTTGTGCGATGCTGGACCGCCTAATTTCTTAGTTTCGTACAATTGTAACTCGTTGGGGACCAATCTCGCGCAAAATTTCTCGTCGTATGTGAATTGAAAGTTGCTGCATCACATTAGTCATTACCTCACGCACATGAAAGGGAGAAGAATACGTACGCCATAGTTTGATTCTTTTGCACGAACTGTGATATTTTCTCACCTGTAGCAACGTCCCACACCTTGAAATTATGATGCGCATTCTGGCCATCATCAAGTTTGACGGGGCGTTCGTAAGTACAGAGATAGCTTCCTTTTGGAGAGAACCCGACTTCGTACACGTTCGGCACCGGAATCGTCTGGGAAACGGCTCCGGACGTAGAGTCTATTATCTTGACATCGTCGACAGTTGTATACGCAAAGTGTCCGCCAGATGGGGAATATGTGCAAGTTCGAAGATTTCCGGTCGGTCTATTTTACTGTTAATTCGACGGTAAAATTAAAAATGACCGCGTGGGAACATACTGTTGGAATCCTTCAACATCCTCGTACCGGGGCGCCGCGTCCGTCAGCCCGATTATTTTCGACGTCCGGACTAGAGTTCGTTATTATTAGATTATTTTGCAACAAGTGACGTAAAAACGGACGTACAATAGAATTGCGGAACCGAGGCCATGTTAACTGAAATAGGGGCAACAGTGAAATATTAGTCAAAATGACCCACGATTGTCCAGATCTGACATAAGCAACACAACGAATTAGTACTGGGTTCCAATTGCATATACACAACGCAGCAAATGTTTTTGAATTAGGATGTAGACGTCGAGGGCGAATATGGACGCACTGCAGGATAGGACGACAAAGAAAGTCAATTGACAGACAACTACCCCGGCTCAGCACTGCCCACTTGACGACTCCAGACGCTATCTGTCCAGTGCGCATGGTCGCACAATCCATTATATCCAGCCTTTCTGACGAAAAATCGTCGGCCTTAAGACGACGATTCAGATCACACGGCACTCTCGCCCTTTCCCATCCTAGTTTCCCGGGTCATTTAGAATAGTACTTACATAAAAAAACAGAACAATCAATACGATCGCTGGGCCCTTAACTAATCCTCGAAGATTGGCTCTTTAAACGACGTTGACTCGTTACCAAAAAGATCAGTGTTGTCCGGGTATTGGAGAAAGTTCAAAAACTTTTATAGTCTGAACAGCCACGACGTTGGACTCGGCAGTCGAACTCAGTCCCCGATGAAAATGGGTCTTGTGCCATGAAAGGGGGTGAGGCTGACAAAGAGCATAAATGCACAATATTAATTTGCTATACAGGCATAATATGGACTAGCTTCTGCATTAAATGCATAAACGTGCTCCCAGTGAGCCTTTGCTACATTATAAACTATTGCCATGGCAGTTTCGACAGACTCACAAGGCCAACGCATTTGTCCCTATTAGTAATAATACAACGTCAGTGTAAACTTGGAGCTCAGCAGTCTGTTCTTTCGAATAAAAATTTTTCTGAACTTGCTAACTCTAATGATTCTACGGGTGTACCAAATTTTCATTCTGCTGATATCTTCAAATTCTTCGCAACAGCTTCTGTCCAGTCCATCCAACCCTATGTCAAGAGATAAATTTAACGTGGCACATCTACTTGGAATACCACATAGTGTATCCAGGCCTTGTTTGACCATTCCGGTAGTGCAATTTCCATTGCGATGCGATGCAATGTGTTAATTAGAAGCGGTAGCAAACCAGTCAAACTCAAGTGCTTTTATCGTGCCGCGATTCTGCTAACTATCGTAGTCTTCGCTACTGGATTGGAGTAGCTATTGGCATGTAGACCGATAGACACAAGAACACTACAACGCCCATAACACAAGAAGTTGGCATTTAAGTCCACAAATGGCCTATACGGCTTGATGAAGGGCTTTAAATAATTTGGCAATCGAATAGCGCTGCAACTATAATGTTCACCAAGCTAGTTTGATTTACTTATACACACAACATAGCCAATTCTATCAAGACACTTGAAATAGCGCAAAAGCAACTAGTAGAATCTCAGAGCCAACATAGCAAAATCAGAGCAATAGTAGTACGTAGATCGTGTCTAAGCAAGGGACAAATTGTGTTTGTTTCGATGCAATTAGCAAGATACACTTGTCAGTAAAGCAAGGAATGATTCAGTACGTCGGATTCAATGGTTCCTCTACCACGCTAATTTTTCTCTTTCGTGGGATATACTCAGTCGTGTCGCTAGGTGGACCTGTGATGGCTGGTTCGGGCGATAAGACAAGAATCGGACAAACAGTTGGCGGAGATACCAACGGCGGCACAGGTCCTAATCGCTCCGGAGTAATCTCGGGCTCGATAAACGTCGTTTCCGCAGTCGTGGTGGTCATAGTCGTCGTAGTCACATCCGGTGTACTAGTCGCGGAACTTGAAGATCGTGGCGTCGTGACTTTGGTACTGTTCTTTGGACGACGCTTGCCGGTGGCCTTGGCCGTAGTCGATCGCGAATTTGAAGTGTTCCTTTTCGGTGGCGAAAGTGGAATGCGTGGTTCGTCGCTGACGTCCGGCATGGCGGTATCCAGTCCGTCTTCTGTATCGCTAGGAATCAAAGCGCGGTCTTCGTCGCAGAGTAACCCCATAGCCGTGTTCAACCGTTCAGCCTAAATTGTTAGCAAAGTGTCGCCGTTCCTCATTATACGATGAATCGCTCTTCCAAGGACATACGACGACGAGGACGTTCTCCGCGGGATCGAAGTAGTTCCCTTTCATGGTATTCTTGATCGCTACGGTTTTTACTAACGACGGGATCGCGGCTGCCGAATGTTTGCGGGCGCGGTGGGCAGTGTTGGAGCTGTGGAATATGAGTACGCCTTCGCGGCGGAGAAGACGGAGGATTGGTCTGACTTCGTCTGTCGTAGAGACTGTTGGAATTTGAGTATCAATAAAAAATGCCAGTAAAGAATGACAAGGATAGAAATAAAAGAGATACCCAGTTCTTTGGCGAATTCAGAGAGATAATTCGGCTTCCAAGGACCACTGGCGAACTGCCGTCTCGTATCATACACGACTTTAATCGCGCATCTAAACAGTGCTAACTGCCGCAGCTTTTCTATCGTCTCGGAACTCAATCTGGCGAACCTGCAACTGTAGCATAAGAATTGGTCCGACAAGGCTGGGTCGCGGACGTGGGAGTAGCCGTAGCAGTAGATGTGCTTCCAGGAATTGCATTTGCTGCATTGCACGAGATCGAAGTTGTCGTGAGTATGTGTACATTCGCAGGTTACCAGTGTTGAGGATGGGTCGTTTTCGTCAAGGAAGGAGTTGTGAGAGCCGAGTAAATCGCGGCGGGCCGACATCGTAGATGGTGACGCGGTTGACAGGGAGAGCTTTTCGACAGCTGCGGTCACGGAGGTCGGTTTGCGTGAGTTGACGTGTGTGTCTGGTTTCGAACGAAGTGGCTTGCGCGGCGAAGACGAATTCTTCGTGGACGACGGTGTGGACTTTTGAGACAATTTTGAGGACGTCGAAGGCTTCGATGGCTTCTTTGATGCTGGTTTAGACTGCGGCTGCTGGGCGACTTGGATTGTAGTTGCTGATGTCGATGTCGACGTTGAGATTGATGCAGATACTGCCGGAGCAGCGGAGTTGGATTGGACTTGTTGAGAAGACAGGGTCTGGGTGTCGGACTCGACTTGAACTTCAGTATCGAACTAGCTTGTTAATGGGGGGTTGTTTCGTGAGCACTACGGATTCTGATATGGACATACCATTTGCTGAAGGGCGTGTCTGGTCTGGCCCTGGGACGTTTGTGAGGCCTGGGATGCGCGCTCACGGTGCTGGTCCTGCAAGATCATTGCCCTTGTCTTTACAGTCGGCGCAATCCACTTTGGCTCCTCAACATCAACCATGGCCTTCTCGACTCTGAGCTTCTTCCGCGGTTTCGGGGTCGAACTGGGTTGACTAGACAACACGTGCGACTGGGACAGTAGCTGGGTGTATTCTTCTCGTTCTGGCAGACTGGCGATTTTGAGCGAGACGGCATGCCAGCCCGCGACCAGCGTGCCGGCGTCCTGCCTGTCGATCTCCTCGCCATCTTCTAGGTTAAACTGAAGCTCCCTGTCGTCGGTTGCGTCCTTGAACCCGGGCGGCTGGTAGTCAGGCGGACAGGAGTCGTCGAAGAGGAGACGAATGGTTAGGTACCTGTCGTCGGGCAAAGGCGGTAGTGTCTGCGTGAGAGTAATAAACCTGCGCATCATCTGCTGCAATGTCTTGCGCGCGTCGTCATACGTTACACCGACAGTAATCTTTTCGCCGCGATCATCAGTGATTTCCAAGTCGGGCGCGTTATCCTCTCGATAGGCGACATTGAAAGTATACGTCTCCGCGACGTCGGTGGGATGACGCGGGTCGAGGTATATGCCGAACAAGACCGCCTTGAGATATTTGTGTTCAAGAGCATCGAATATGCCCCGCTCGATCCAGTCAAGGAAGAGGTCTGCTTGATCAGAGAGGCCGCGCTTGAGTTTTTTGAGACGGACATAGTCACGGGGGTTGAGTGGCGTTGTGGCGGAGCCCCCGATGAAGCGTTCTTCAATGTAATTGTCGTCGGAAAACAGACCGCTATTTTCTGTTAGCAACCTTCATAGAATTATGTCGATTGGAGGTAGACTACCGGAGGAAAGTGATGCAGCCAAAGGCGGCTGAGATGAACGTTTGCACAAGTTCTTGGGATTGGCGAGGCGTAGTCATGATGTCTTGCGACGTGGATGATTTCTGCAGGTGACCCTGTTCTGTGCGGAAGAGCTGGGCCATGTTGGGTGGATGTTGACGCGACTATGTCGACGCGACAGGGCTTGAGCACGCGTTCTGGCGTAAACAATTATAGCCAGCGCCCGGATAGGCTGTGCCGAGAGTTCCGCGAAGACTGACGGTTAATGCGCGGTCAAAAAACACTCCGAAGGCTCGGAGAATTAATTAAATCAGGAATAGTGGAAGTAGATAAGGTGCAATTAAATGGAATGAATTGAGCGCAAGTCGCAAGCCACAAGAATTGAGGGATGAACTTCACAGCTAGTGTACGATTCAACGGGACCAAGGGGTATAGCTATGAAGTAACCTAACCCTGTTTGCTGCGCGTAGGTGACGCGTCACTTTGTGGGCTGGGAATGTTCTAATAACAACGGCTCCCTGCCCTCTCAGAGGCTTACAAGCTCATTTAAGCACTAAGCATGCAAGACCCAATGTATCAATCAGCCAATAATGCTTAATTCTCCGGAATTTCGGAAGACAGAATATATGTACTCAGTGCGTGCATTCGACATCGTACCATTAAGTATTATATATACTTTGTATATATGCACAGTTTCAGTATACGAAGAAACAACTGCTATAGATGAGTTATCTATATGATACCATGCACCAAGAATAGACGCGGATCTTTGATGCCGAGCGCCGGAGAATTTGCGCCGGGTGGCGTAGCACAAGGATCGGCCAGCGCTAGTCTGCGATTCGCCAGCAAGCCGCATACATACGATAAGTGTGCAATTGGGAACGAGACCCCTTGTAATCTGTGCTCACCATGTATCGGCTTTTGCCTGTGCCGTTGCGTTCCAGTCGCCACTTAACCTACATACCCCCTACAGCGCCACGCCACCCGCGTCTGTGCCCTGATCGACCGAATATTTTTGTCAAATGCTCCGAAAGGAATTTCCTCCAATAATACGGCATATAATTTCTATTCTATAAAACACATACAGGGCGATAGGACCACCGCAATCGCATCAATGCTGCCGGAATAGGCAAACACAGACGCGCGATTGCTGAAGCCGGCCCTGATTTGGCGGTCATGGCCCGATCCCGCCTAGCGCGTGCCTGACCATGCGTCCGTGCCACAGGAACTAGGCCATGTTTGGAATAGCCCCGTGGGGCCCTCAATTTCAATTTCACGCGTCGCGCGACTCACGCGCGAATCCAGATGGCATATCCAACTATGTAATGTGCCAGTTGCAACCGCACACACCACGCAACCACCCACACAGCAGCCAAAAGTAGCTTTCGTTCCTGGGTCCTGGGCCTGGCACGGCTGCGCTTGTTCTGGTGCAAAACACACCCCAAACAGGCCGGCCCACTCTAAATGATGCAACCACTGTTCTGGGGCCAGTGTCACTGCGACTTTGACATTTTCACCTTCGCGACGAATCCGCACAGAAATCCCCGAGAAAAAAAAAGTAGTACTGCCCCCCTGCCTATTTTTATCCTGCCTGCGACTGGCAATTGCCTCCATCGTCTCAGCCCTTTCGCGCTTTGCTCGCAACCTTTTCTCTCATTCTTACTCTCACTCGTCCTCTTTCTCACTTGTCTCCACTTCTCCTCCTCTTTCTCCAGTCAGCGTCGTACCGATTCGCTTTGGTTGAAGACAAGAGCAGACGCATTCGTCCGCTGTGTCTGTACGTCCTACGTTTTACTTCGTGTACGCGGTACCACACGACGCGAGTTTTTATTATATATTTCATTCTATATTGCAGCTTATATTGCGTAATCTCCGTCGCGATTCGGGCGTATACCCGATTTCGTCTTCGTCGATATTCAATTCTGCTTCTTACTCCGTCGTCCATACTCGTGTACTCCTTTGTCAATCATATTTTGCTTGCCGCTTACCACCCTCTTCTAGACTTCCACATCCCGACTCCGACCTCCCGTCTTTTCTACCGAGCTCTGTCGAGCATACCGTTTGCTGAGGCCCGTCCAGTTCAGTCGCGCCTGCAGGCATGGCTTCTCGTCAACAATACGACGAGCCGCATGACGGCCACCAATATCCTCAGGAGAGCCAAGAGTACTACGAGGATGAGTACGGCCAAGAAGCTTATGATGGCGCTCATGACAACTATGACCAGTACTCGAACGGATATGACCATCCCGGTTACGCTGAAGGCCAATATTACGACCCTGAGGACCCTACCTATGCTGACGCCCATTACCAGCCACAAGACGGCTACTATCCCAGCGAAGGTCAGGGTGAATACTACGGCGAGCACTATGCTGGTGAATATCCCGCCGAAGCCTACCCGGCTAGTCCGGCCGAAATATATGGTGAGCCCACCAATTTTGAATCTTGCAATTTGTATGACTGACAATGTAGACGCCCCGGTTGCTTCTCAGATTCCCTATGAAGCTCGCAAGGGAAAGCGCCGTGGCCGTGACTCTGACGTCGACTCCGAGACATTTTCGGATTTCACCATGAGATCCGACATGGCTCGTGCTGCCGAGATGGACTACTACGGCCGCGGCGACGAGCGATTCCAGGCTCCACCCGCCGCCGGCCGGAATCGTGCCTACAGACCCTCGTCTTCTCAAGTCTCTTTCAACGGCAACCGATCGTCAGGCGCGTCGACTCCTGTCTATGGCCTCGACTACCAGAACGCTATGCCCAACGGCAGTGCGATCCTTTCGCGTGAGCCTTATCCGACCTGGACCTCAGACAACCAGATCCCGTTATCTAAGGAAGAGATCGAGGACATCTTCATCGATCTCACCAATAAGTTCGGATTCCAGCGTGACTCCATGCGAAACATGTTTGATCATTTCATGGTCCTGCTCGACTCTCGCGCATCCCGCATGACTCCTAATCAGGCGCTCCTCTCGCTGCATGCTGATTACATCGGCGGCGACAATGCCAACTACAGAAAGTGGTACTTTGCTGCCCACCTCGATCTCGACGACGAAGTTGGATTCCGCAACATGAAGATTGGCAAGCACACAAAGAAGTCAAAGTCGAAGATGTTCAAGAAGAAAAACCAAAAGACTCCGCAAGTCCTCCCAGTCGATAACCCAGAGCAGACTCTCGAAGAGCTCGAAGGCGACAACAGTCTCGAGGCTGCCGAGTACCGCTGGAAGACTCGCATGAACCAAATGTCTCAGCACGACCGCACGCGCCAGATTGCGCTTTACCTGCTGTGCTGGGGTGAGGCCAACCAGGTCCGCTTCTGCCCCGAGAGCTTGTGCTTCATCTTCCGATGCGCAGACGATTACTTGCAGTCTCCAGAGTGCCAGAATCGGGTTGAGCCTGTCGAGGAGGGCGATTACTTGAATAACGTCATCACTCCGATTTACTTATTCATGCGAGACCAGGGTTACGAAATCATCGACGGCAAGTATGTCCGCCGCGAACGCGACCACAACAAGGTAATTGGCTATGACGATATCAACCAGCTGTTCTGGTATCCCGAGGGTATCGAGCGTATCGTCCTCGAAGACGGCAGCCGTCTTGTCGATATTCCTGCTGCAGAGCGTTACCCACATCTTCGGGAGGTCGAGTGGAAGAAGGTCTTTTTCAAGACATACAAAGAGACCCGTTCATGGTTCCACTTGGCCGTCAACTTCAATCGAATTTGGATTATCCACATTTGTGTCTTCTGGTTCTACACTGCCTACAACTCGCCAACTCTCTACACGTTGAACTATAACCAGATGCTCAACAATCAGCCTACGCCCCAGTCTCGTTGGTCGGCCGTCGCTCTTGGTGGTGCCATTGCTTCGCTGATCAACATTATTGCTACTCTCGCTGAGTGGGCCTTTGTTCCTCGCAAGTGGGCCGGTGCTCAGCACTTGACTCGCCGTCTCTTGATTCTCATCGTGTTCTTCATCGTCAACTTGGCTCCATCGGTTTATATCTTCGGTTTCATTAAATTGGATGAAGTCAACAAAGGTGCCCAAATTCTGGGTATTGTTCAGTTCGTCATCGCGATCGTCACGTTCCTCTTCTTCGCAGTGGTACCGCTCGGTTCGCTCTTTGGCAACTTCATGACTAAGAACAGCCGTCGTTATATAGCGAACCAGACATTTACCGCAAGTTTCCCGAGACTGAAAGGTAACGACATGTGGATGTCCTACGGTCTGTGGGTCGGTGTTTTTGCTGCCAAGTACACCGAATCGTACTGGTACTTGACACTCTCTTTCCGTGATCCAATCCGTGTCTTATCTGTGCTCACGATCGATCGTTGCGTCGGTGAAAAGTACTTTGGTGACATTCTCTGCCGTCAGCAAGCGCATATCGTCTTGATCATGATGTATATCACCGATCTCGTATTGTTCTTCCTTGACACGTATATGTGGTACATTCTCTGGAACGCTCTTTTCTCCGTCGCTCGTTCATTCTATCTCGGTGTCTCCATCTTGACGCCCTGGAGAAATGTCTTCTCGCGCCTGCCGAAGCGGATTTACTCCAAGGTTCTTGCGACGACAGATATGGAGGTCAAATACAAGCCCAAGGTTTTGATATCCCAGATCTGGAACGCAATCGTTATTTCGATGTATCGTGAGCATTTGTTGGCTATTGACCACGTCCAAAAATTGTTGTACCATCAGGTAAGTTGGTTCTTCACTTGGGAGACACAGTTATTGAGCACAACTGACCCGAACAGGTCCCATCCGAACAAGAAGGAAAGCGCACGCTCCGTGCTCCTACTTTCTTCGTCGCTCAGGAGGATCACTCGTTCAAAGCCGAGTTCTTCCCGGCTGGCTCCGAGGCTGAACGCCGTATCTCGTTCTTTGCCCAGTCGTTGTCCACTCCAATCCCTGAACCTCTTCCAGTTGATAACATGCCTACATTCACAGTTATTGTGCCACATTATTCCGAGAAGATTTTGTTGTCTCTGCGTGAAATCATTCGTGAGGATGACCAGTTCGCTCGCGTCACGCTTCTCGAGTACCTCAAGCACTTGCATCCGACCGAATGGGACTGCTTCGTCAAAGACACCAAGATTTTGGCCGAGGAGACTGGCAACTACGACGGATCCGTAAACTTTGAAAAGGACGAAGATACTGTCAAGTCGAAGATCGATGATTTGCCATTCTACTGCATTGGTTTCAAGACTGCCGCTCCGGAATACACGCTCCGTACTCGTATCTGGGCTTCGCTCCGATACCAGACTCTGTACCGTACCATCTCTGGTTTCATGAACTATTCGCGTGCGATCAAGTTGCTATATCGTGTCGAGAACCCCGAGGTCGTCCAGATGTTTGGCGGAAACACTGACAAGCTTGAGCGGGAGCTCGAGCGCATGGCTCGCAGAAAGTTTAAGTTCTTGGTGTCGATGCAGCGTTTGGCCAAGTTCAAACCGGATGAAATGGAGAATACCGAGTTCTTGCTTCGCGCGTATCCTGATCTTCAAATTGCTTATCTCGACGAGGAGCCGCCATTGAACGAAGGCGAGGAGCCCCGTATTTTCTCAGCCCTGATTGACGGACATTGTGAAATCATGGAGAACGGCAAGCGCCGACCAAAGTTCCGTGTTCAATTGTCTGGTAACCCAATCTTGGGTGACGGCAAGAGTGATAACCAGAATCATGCCCTCATTTTCTATCGTGGTGAATACATCCAGCTGATTGATGCCAATCAGGACAACTATCTTGAGGAATGTCTCAAGATCAGATCTGTTCTGGCAGAATTTGAGGAGATGACAGTTGAGAACGTGAATCCGTATACTCCCGGTGTCCAGACCGAGATGACCGATCCGGTTGCGATTCTGGGTGCGCGCGAGTACATTTTCTCGGAGAATATTGGTGTACTCGGTGACGTCGCTGCCGGCAAAGAACAGACTTTCGGTACTTTGTTTGCTCGTACGCTCGCGCAGATTGGTGGCAAGTTGCACTACGGCCACCCTGATTTCTTGAACGCGACTTTTATGACCACTCGTGGTGGTGTGTCCAAAGCTCAGAAGGGTCTCCACTTGAACGAGGATATCTACGCCGGTATGAACGCGTTGGTCCGTGGCGGTCGTATCAAGCACTGCGAGTACTATCAGTGCGGTAAGGGACGTGATCTTGGTTTTGGCTCGATTCTCAACTTCACGACAAAGATCGGTACCGGTATGGGTGAACAGATGTTGTCGCGTGAATACTACTACCTTGGCACTCAGCTTCCGCTTGATCGATTCTTGTCGTTCTACTACGCCCACCCCGGTTTCCATATTAACAACTTGTTCATCATCTTGTCTGTCCAGTTCTTCATGTTAGTTCTCTTGAACATTGGTTCGCTCGCTCATGAGACCATCCCATGTTACTACAACAAGAACCAGCCGATCACGGATCCCCTAGTGCCGATTGGTTGCTATAACACTACTTTTGTCGTCGACTGGGTCCAGCGATGTATTCTCTCAATTTTCATCGTTTTCTTCATCTCGTTCGTCCCGTTGGTCGTCCAGGAAATCATGGAGCGTGGCGTATGGCATGCGGCTAAGCGTCTTGCCAAGCATTTCTTGTCGACATCGCCGCTCTTCGAGGTCTTTGTCTGCCAGATTTACGCTCACTCGCTTCTTACTGATTTGTCGTTCGGTGGTGCGAGATACATCGGTACTGGTCGTGGTTTCGCGTTCACGCGTATTCCTTTCTCGGTGTTATACTCCCGATTTGCTGGCCCGTCGATTTACTTTGGTGCTCGGTCGTTCTTGATGCTGCTGTTCGCGACGTTAACTGTTTGGAATGCGGCGTTGCTGTGGTTCTGGGTCTCGTTGTTTGCATTTTGCGAGTCGCCGTTCTTGTATAACCCGCATCAGTTTGCGTGGACCGATTTCTTCATTGACTATCGCGACTTCATCCGCTGGTTGTCTCGCGGTAACACTAAGTGGCATAAGAACTCATGGATCGGATACTGCCGACTAATCAGAACCCGCATTACTGGATACAAGCGCAAGACTCTTGGTGATGAATCCGAGGCTTCGATCAGTGATGTCCCGCGAGCCCACTTCACGAACATCTTCTTCTCGGAGATTGTCGGACCGTTGATTGTCGCCGTCGCGGCTGTGATTCCCTACTGGTTTATCAACGCGCAGACTGGTGTCAAGAACGCAACCGAGGTCAATTCAGTTCTGCGTCTTGCGATTGTCGCGTTCGGACCTATTGTTATCAACGCTGGTGTGCTTGGCGGATTATTCGGTCTTGCGTGCTGTGCGGGTCCGATCTTGTCCTTGTGCTGCAAGCAGACGTCTGCTGTTGTTGCTGCTATTGCGCACGCTATTGCTGTCATTATCCAGATTGTGTTCTTTGAAGTTATGTGGCTTTTGCAAGGATGGGAATTCAACAAGGCATTGCTTGGCGTCGTCGCCGCCATGTCTGTCCAGCGCTTTGTCTTCAAGTGTCTCACTGTCCTTGTGCTCACTCGTGAATTCAAGCACGACCACGCTAATCGCGCTTGGTGGTCCGGCAAATGGTACGGTTCTGGCATGGGCTGGATGGCGTTCACGCAACCGGCGCGCGAGTACGTCTGCAAGATCGTGGAGTTGTCCATGTTCTCTTCGGATTTTATTCTTGGCCACATCTTGTTGTTTGTTCAGATGCCGGCGCTCGTTTTCCCATTCGTGGATAAGTGGCACTCGATGATGCTGTTCTGGCTTCGTCCGTCGAGACAGATTCGCCCGCCGATTTTCTCGATGAAGCAGACGAGATTGCGAAAGCGCATGGTGCGCAAGTACGCGACGTTGTACTTTGTGCTGTTGATTGTCTTTTTGGCGTTGATCATTGCCCCGTGTGTTGCTGGTAGGTCTTGTGTCTGGAAGAGTAGTAGTCGCGTGTGGATGGCGCTAACAGGAATAGGTAAATATATACCTAATAATTTCGCGAGTTCTTTGCCGTCGACGTTTTCTGGATTGGTACAGCCCATTGGACAGAATCACAACGATACGTAAGTTAAGTTTTACTTTTTGGTATGACTGTGTGCTGATGAGACTAGTGGTCCAAATGCGCCATCGTCAGTATTGGCGTCCTTCACGAGCGCTTCTGAAGCGGCTCATCACTCATCATCGACTACGGCTAGCCGCTAAAAAGCGCATATTCGCGCAACACATTGGTGTCCGTTGGACAGGGTAGAAACTGGTAAATAGTCGTGCATTATCGTCGTATTTTTTTTAGTTTTCTTGTCACATTCATTCATGACGGTTATTATAAAATGTATTATGATATGAGAATGATTGGTAATGGTATGTACACTTGCTCGGGTAGGAAATCATGAATGGATGCACGAGTATTCTAGACGGAGGAGGAGTAAGATAAAGAACATTTTTGTTGTTTTGTGTGGTTTTTTTTTGTTTCTGGTATTGTTCTTTTTTTTTTGTCATGTTAAGCTATACGAGAGTGAAAGTGAATTAGATGTTTTTGAGTTTTTGTTTGTTTTCTGTTAATGTATATGTTTAAAAATATTCATATCGCTGTCGTGTAACTGTTAAGTGCTGCTTCCATAAGCATACGTAGATGGTAGTCTGTTGCACAACTAAGTTCAAGGCTAGGCAAGTTTTCAAACTAGACTGGTCGTCGAGTGGTCTGCCTGCACAACTAGTCAATTTCTGATTGAATGAAAGGTGGCGTTGATTTGAGAGCGGCGTAACAATAATTGCATTTGCCGAGTTGCCACAGGCAAAGCATGAACCGAATTTGGTCCTTTTAGGCAAGAAAGGGCTCTCTTTTATTATGTGCAACGATATAGAAAAAAATGAATTAGTGATGGGTAAAAAAAAAAAGGGGGGCAGGCGAACAAACTAAGAGCTCTTGTACTGCCAGCGTCGGTGCCTGCGTAACTGCATGTTTGTAATAAGTATAGCAGGTTTACTCTAGCGGCTCTCATGCTTGATACGATAATAACTGTTCAGAGAGACTCTATCATGAAGTAAAACAAGATCGGGGCTGGCGTAGCGGTCAACCCTAATCCGCAGAAGCATTAAAGTCAGGGTGGAACGTCTGGGACCAGAACAAGGTTGACTGATGAATTGACTGCTACTTCTCGCACCAACCAGTTAATGGCCTGTATTACTGCTAGTTACGATCTACATAATATAATATCATATATGTGCATGTATATGATATATCTGTTTTGTATTCGCTAATCGTTGGCCTATCTCAATCCATGACAAATCCATTCGAGAAACCTTATCTCCGCGCTAGGCTACATTCGGAGTAGTCTCTGGCCCCGTGGTTTCCGACGCGCAAGCCGACCACCGCTGCAACAACTCAACAATCCCCAGCCAGACTGCGGTCTTTGTCGTGCACTGTTAGCTTTTTTTGCGACTGTTGGTTCCACTCGTTACACATTTAAGAATATATACTTATCTACTTGCACTTGCAAGCAAGCAAAAGCTGCGCGAGAAATGCCGCTGCCGGATTCGATAGTAGGATATACCCAGGCCGATGGGGTACGCGTACGACTACTGCTCGAGGACCGATTTTTGCTGATCGATCACGCTCGTATGTTCATCTACTATAAGTAACTGAGAAGATTACGTGACTGACATTGTGCATGTCCAGAAGTGTACAGTAGTAGCCAACCATCCTTAGGCTGTTTCTCCTCAATGTCATGTGTGTCCGGTAAGTAGTCCTGCACATCGCGTCCCAGAATTTGAGTTATGCTAACAATGTTCCGGATAGTACCATCAACAGCGATATTGCAGCAAAACTCGAAAGTCTACTTCAACGTACTTTGGGCGGAACTCCTTCCGTCCACACTCCAATCCCAACCGGCAGTACTCACGATAGACTATTGTAAAGTCAAGGACGACAAGAAAGCCACGCTCGACCGTGTGTCGTTTCTCATTGACGCCCAGAACGAACGCGCATGCGAAGCCTGGATTGACAATCTGTTGAAGAGATCCTACAGAAATACGATTAGGAACAAACGATTATTGGTACTGATTAACCCGTTCGGCGGACAAGGTACGGCCATGACGCGCTATAAGAAGTACAGTGCGCCGATACTTGCGGCGGCAAGGTGTCGGGTAGAGGAGATCGAGACTAAATATAGAGGGCATGCGGCGGAGATTATCGAGAATATGGAGGGGTTGGAGCAGAATTATGACGCGATTGTGTGTTGCTCTGGAGATGGAATTCCACATGAGGTTTTTAATGGACTGTCGAAGCGGACGAACGCTGCGGTTGCGTTTAAGATGCCTGTGTGCCAGCTTCCGTGCGGTAAGTATTTGTATATATGACATTGACGGGATTTGTTCTGACAAGTCAGGGTCTGGCAATGCACTTTGTCTTAATCTGGTTGGATCGAATGATTTATCGTTTGCGACGTTAAGTGTAGTTAAAGGCATTCCAATCTCCGTTGATCTCTGCTCGCTCACACAAGACAACGAACGATATATTACATTCCTGTCACAAGCACTGGGCATGATCGCCGACTGCGATCTAGGCACTGAAAACATGCGATGGATGGGCGAATCGCGCTTCACCGTCGGTCTCATCATGCGCGTCCTGGCGGGCGCAAAGTACCCTTGCAGAGTCTCCGTCCGTATTTCACACGAATCCCGAACAAAGATAAGACAAGTATATCAGGAACACAAGAACAATCAACATATATCCACATCCGAACACACGCAACTTCCCGACTTGAAATACGGCACTGTGCACGATCCGGTTCCGGAAGACTGGAAATCCATTGATAGCTCGTCCCTGGCGGTTTTCTATGTTGGCAAAATGCCATGGATGTCTTCCGACGCGCTTTTCTTCCCCGCCGCACTCCCGCGCGACGGATATATGGACATGGTCCTAATCGACTCATCCATCCCCAAAAAAGAAATCTTCTCAATCTTACTCGGCGTGGCGGAAGGAAAACATTTCGATTCGAAGTATTTGCATTATTACAAAGTCGATGCGTACCGGATTGAACCGAAGGCGCATTCGGGATATATCAGTATCGACGGCGAGAGCTTCAGTTTCGCTCCGTTCCAGGTAGAATTGCACGCTGGGCTCGGAACGATGCTGTCGAGAACGGGAGAGTTTCAAGCGCCTGGGATATAGTATTACATTAGGGTTGTGATTTGGTTAACGGGGAGGTAGTAACGCATGTTTCTGCATACCTTGTGGAGTCTCTAATTAATTAGATTTGTAGTAACCAGTAATTAGAAATTCAAATTCGCCGTAACGAAGCGAATACAACGTCACGGCTTATCCAGTCAATCATAGACCCTGACCCAATCGCTCCCATACGCACTCCAACAGCATCTTCCAATGGATTATTTTATATTAATATCATACCAAACAGGTAGTTAGATTTAAAGCCAAGACAAAGACACCTTAAGATCAAATTCCAATATACAACCGTAATTCTAAGTATGCAACTCTCATAAGATCGCCATCTGACTCTTATAACCTGCTCTTTGCGCGCTCCTCTTCACACATTGGACAATCCTTCGATCTCAGCTTTTTCCGAATAAACGCCATATGCGTGACTTTCTGAGCGACAGACTTAATCTCTGTCGGAACACCGCCACCCAGCCAAACATCCTCATCTTCGCCAGACGAGCCGTTCCTCGTCAGTAATCCTCGCTCTGAGAATAAATGGCCACAGGAAAACTTGATGAGAGTATCCGACGACTTGAATTGCTCCACATCGTCAACTTCAAACTTCACTCCACGCGCACGACCACAACGCAATTGCTCAGAATATCCGTCGACCTCGCTGTTGAGAATCATAGCTGCACCATGCGCAATTGACAATGTCAGCTCGTACTCGTGGAGAATCCGCTGTAACGCAGGCTTTAGCCCCTCGATCTGCATGCCCTCATTAATCCGTTTAACGAGCGTAATCGGATCTATCGCCGTGCCAGCTTGCTCTAGCAATGCACGGATAAACTTGGGCTTGTCCATGCTGTAATCAAGCAAATCCGTCCATAAATCTTTGTCGTCTTGTGATTTGGCAAATGTGATTGCTTGATCGACGTCTTGCAGTCTGTTGATGGTGAGCATTAATGCTTTCTTGTTTTGACCGGTTTTGCCGAGAAGATACACTAGTTCGGGGATATATTCTCGCCTCTCGCAAATTTCGGATGCCTATACCGAAGTTAGCATTACTTATACATACATTAACCACATAAAAATTACAGACCTTTTCAAAATTATAGCTATTGCTCTTCTTAAGGAAATCCAATAACTTCGGCCGATCGTATTCAGCGTACAAGTTAACCTGTAGATCCGCAAACCCTTGAGCTGCAAACCCATCAATCTCCTTCAAGCGCTCCAAGTACAAAAACGCCATCACTTCCATTCCAGACTTGATGACTTGTTCCACAACTTTTTCTGGTAACAGCTCTAAACGGCCCTCAACGACAAGGTCAACCGCTTCTGCCGATTTCTGCCGAATCACGGAAACGGGCGCGGACTCCAACTCTTCGAAAGTAAGATTGATTGTGAGAATTTCTGGAATAGATGGAAGCATCGACAGCAACAAATGTTGATCGCGAATAAGGTCGATGGCGGCGGGGTCTTGAATATGCAGAAGATGAAGGATCGCTGCATTTGGATTTCCGATCGAAACATATAATTTTGCGATGTTCTGTCGTAGCTTCCGATCGTCTTCCTCCTTGAGCTTGCTTTCCATAGATACGATTATACTCTTGGCGTCGTATATCTCAATGGGCCATTTATCCAGAAAATTGTACAATTGCTCCTTGTCGTTTGTTAGGTAGTAGCCGAGCACCATCTCATAAATAACACTTGACAGTTCTGGCGATGAAACAGGGAGATAATTTGCGATATCGGTGACATGACCACCCGTAACGAAAACCCACGCCCACCGCTCCCATTCTTCCCTTAATGTCTTCTCAAGTTCGGATTCTTCTTCATCATTATCCGATGCAGGCGGAATCGGTGTGGCGCCAAGAACTCGCTTGAGCACTGCACCGGCTTCTCGCCAATTCTCGGCGTCAATAAGCGACTCGATCCATCGAATGCCAATATCTCGCCTGCGTGTATTGTCGACCAGAGTCTGGCTCATCTCCCATGCTTCTTCGTATTTCTTCTTTTCTATCAGCCAATCAAACTTATCATTCTCGTCGCGCTCAGTAGCAACTACACCGTCACGGGCCGACAAAACGTAAAACTTTCGGTCGAGGGCCTTCGTGCCGTTCCATACCCCGAGATGATAGTCGTTAGCGCCGAGACGCTCGTAGCCGCGAAGAGATAACTGGTCCGCTGAAAATTCTTCACCGCTGGTAGGCGACACTAGGCGAATCTCTGGTGTTAGAGCCAGGGGTCTAGGAGTGTCTTCAGAAGGAGGTGGTGGAGGATTATACGTCAATATTAGAAGCGAGTCATCGTCGTATCTGAGAACACCGGAAACAAGACCATCGATACTCAAACTACATGCTACCTTAGTACCCATTTTTTTGGCAATACGAAATCGGATGACCTACATTGTCTCCACTTCGGATTTGCGTTCGCTGACAATCGCCACAGACGAATTGCCGGGCGCAGGCGTCGAGTCACCGGTCTTGATGACTTTGATAATCCAGATCGCGTACGCCCAACCAACTAAGACCTTAGTTGGCGATATCCATGATATCCGTGGTCTGTATAGATCTGCCCTCGGTGCTTCTTTCGGTCGGGCTATTCTCGAGATTCGGGATCTGGTAGGCGCATGGTACAAATGAATTCCCTTAGGACAATCAGACTAAATCCAAACATTCACGGAAGAATATAACTCACAGAATCATTCATAGCAATAACAATGTCTCCCGTCCAATCTGTTGCATCGATAGGACCTTCGCCGTGGAATAGAGTTGTGTCCGATTGCCGTCCCAACCAACCTTTTTCCGACATAATTAAACTGCAGGCTGTTCCGCCAGATACAAACGTTCTTGTAGTTTGAAAATTTGGGTCAAGAGAAACAGCATGCACGGGTCGCAAGAAGTCTGACGCTGAAATATCCTTCGCGTCTGTAACTGAAGCAATTACTACCCTACCATCCAAAGATGCCGAGGCAATTACCGTTCCATCGGTAGATAATGAAAGAATTGATGCTGAATGCGCACGATATGTCCGTATGGGCTTAAGGTCTGGAGTAGTGACATGTAGTGTTCCACCATGCGTCGCAAAAACGAGAAACTGCTCATGTGCCAAAAAAGACGATAACGGGTCTGACGAGAACAGTGTCGGTGGAAGATCCACAATTCGTGTATACTTCAATCGTGGCTCGTCTTCGTCCTCATCATCCTCGCCATCATCGTCTTCTTCTTCATCCTCTTCGTCCTCATCATCATCCTCTTCGACTTCGACCGCTTCTTCCTCAGAAGACGCCTCGTCGAACTCCACCTCAGTATATCCTGCCTCGACCTGCACATGTCGGTCATCCTCTTCCTCCTCCGAAGATGAGCCATAAGACTCATCTCTAGTAACCAATTCGTTTCTATTCGCCATTTGTCACGCTTCTATCGATTTACCTCGTGGTATAAGACGATAATTGAATCTGACTTCAATGAAGTTGAAACAAGTGCGCGCGGTCCGTTCGGGTCGGGAACATGAAACTCTAATTACAGGGTTAGGTCAACCCCCAACTAAAAGCACACATTATTCACTTCAGGCGACCCAGACATCACTCAATCAATGAAAGAAAGCAAAAGACATTTATGAAGAGTAGAGATAGCTATAAGCACTAAGAATAATATAGGCATACACGAACAGGAAGTACGGGTCGTTGTACATATAGACTGTCTAGTCTCCAGTGCACAATTGGGATGACAGTCTTCACATCAAGATTGTCGTGGATTGAATGACAAGAGAGCACGTACAGGAGCGGTAGTGAGAAGTTGTCCTTGAATGAACTCTAGGCTGCGTGAATTCCTTTGGGGCACTGTGTGTTCTTGATTTGTCGACGTGTACTCGAATATCCTCTTATTCAGCGCGACATGCGGGTTCTCGAATCTGCAATGGATGTCCGATTGGCTAGGAGCGTATTGAGCAGTTGCATCTTCACGGCCCACTTCTCCTTCTTGTCCGGTATTCCAAGAACTTCGTCAAGTGTCGGCGGCTGTTTGGTCACAACGAGGTTAGCTAATTATGCGTCCGACACACAGTGTGCTTCATGGTCGTTTTGCAGACAAATGCCAAACTTCAACAGGTACTATACCATTTAACAGAAAGATGTGCTCACGTGTAAGTGGCCTTCGACCGTGAATAACGGTTTAATAAACTATCAGGACTGAGAAGTGACATATCACAATGGTCTCCGTGCTAACCATCAAATAACGAACAATGTCGCATACCAGTAGTACAATAAGCTTAATAAATAATGAATTGTTGAACTCGCGGTGTTCGCAGAACAACATGTAGTGCATCACAGCGGTTCCGCAGATCACCGACATGAGAGCTGACTGAATAGTCAATTTATCATGGAGTCGTGTTGATATAAAATACAAGGCATTATCCTTCTACGAGATATAATATTTGGTATTTAATTGCTCAAATATGTCCCAACTGTATACATTTTATACAAATATATATCTACCTCCAACATTATCGCGGATGACTCAGTCAGGTGGTCATCTTACTTGTACTTCTCGCCCTGAATTGTAGCCACAATATGCCGCGAATGTCTGTATCTTCTGAATTCGCACAGCCAAATTCCTTGCCACGTGCCCGTTGCTAGACGACCATCCTTAATTGGAATCGAGACCGAAGCGCCGATCACTAAGATCTTGTTAGTAATATGCAACAGGATATACTATTCCACGAAAATTAAAACATACAGCTACTTCGAATATGAGCCGGCATATCATCGCTTCCTACACATTCATTAATTTAGCAAGGATTCGGGAAGATCATTACCGCGCGAGACGGCATACCTTCAGCATCATGTCTATAGTTCCAGCTCTCAGGCGCAATTTTCTCCAGTGCGTCAGTCATATCGAGTCGCACGTCAGAATCCCAATTCTCGTTCAATGTGAGCGCGGCAGACGTATGCTGCATAAACAAATTCAAAAGACCGATCTTGAAGTCCTTAATCTCCGGGACACTCTGAACGACTTCATCGGTAACGAGGTAGCATCCTCGGCTGCGGCCTTGTAGTGAGAACGTTTTCTGAGACCAGGACATCGAAGATATGGTATTCTTGGTATTCTGGACCGCGATCAGGGACAAAGTTACTGCACTTAATATTGCCAAAACTAGTCGCATGTCCAGCTCTCTATCTTCTAAGGTTGACCGGGGACCGCCTTGGCTTCGCGCACAATAAGTAAGGGTATTGTGTGTTCAGCCGCAGGCCCAGGCGCGTGCAGCTGGCATTAATTATTGTGTCGAGATATTTTGCAAGCAACGCTACCGCGGCATCCGAACACGCTCTGGTGACCAATTGAGCAGATATGGGTTTTATTGGATTTATTTTGCGCTCCCTGGCGGTGTTCGCGTTGATGGCTCGTGCCGCGAAGCGGAAGTCGCTGACTCCGAGGGGAATATTTGCTGTCATCATTGTCGGACACATCCACGCGATTCACCCCTGGTCGATCTTCACCATGCTTCCGTTCACTTTCTTCATAACTTCAACCGCATTTACAAAGGTCTGTGGTGTAATGGCACACATATGCGGAGCGATATGTGTTAACGATATCGAATAGGTTAAGGTCAATATTAAACGTACTTTGACTGCTGGTGGAGGAGAGGGACCCCGCAATGAAATACAGGTGCTGGCGAACTCGCTTCCGGCCACGATATTGATCCTGATTCACTTCTTCACCAAGACAACAAAGTGCTGGAACTCAGATGTTTTGGCTGTTGGAATCATCGCGTGAGTTATATTTTCCTTATTGAGGCTATAGTTTAGGAACTGACTTGCGTACTTCATATAGCCAATACGCTGCTGTCACGGCAGATACATGGTCGTCGGAACTGGGAATTTTGTCCAAACAGTCGCCCATTTTGATCACGACTCTCCGCAAATGCCCACCAGGCACCAATGGAGGCGTCTCGCAAACTGGATTGACTGCAGCCCTTGGAGGGGCCGCCACTATAGGAGTCATTGCTGCCATATTCGCTCCATTCTGCCATACCTGGTCGATTGCTGCCAGGCTAAAGCTAGTTGTTGCGATTACAATTGCTGGATTCGTCGGGAGTATTATTGACTCATTATTGGGAGCTGTTTTGCAGCAATCGGTTGTAAACGACCGAGGAAAGATTATCGAAGTCGAAGGTGGTGGCAAGAAACTGGACTTGAACGGTAGGGTCGTGTCTGGGAGGAACATTCTTAGCAACAATCAGGTAAATCACTATTCATACTGTTAAATGGGCATCTTATTCTGACATTAATATTAGGTCAACCTAGCTATGGCTACGCTTATTACCGTGTTCTCGATGGCTATCGCAAAAATATATTACAAATTTTAGATGAAGAGTGACGACTTGCACTCGGTTTCACGTATGTCTTGCATTGCTAATTGGGATCGGGAACTATATTGGGGAATATGGTGCAATATGAACTGAAGTATTGGGATTATGAAGGAAGGTTTGGGATTAGACTAGTAGGATAATACAGTTTTGCTAGCATTGGCGACGATGATCACGGCAAAGGTACTGAGCTGTCGTCTGCAATAGGCTTTGCTGCTATTGGCAGACTCATGGTATTAAAGTCCATCGCTGTACGACGATACAGCCAATTATGTCTTAAGAGATACAACCATATAGTCGCGATAGTCTACCCTGGTACCATTTAGTTGATTCTCCTATCAATCCGACCAATTTACATTAGACATTGAACCCTCAAGTTCTCTGCTGGGTAACTATCCTGTTTCTTCGGTCGTTCAACGATATGCGCCCATAAGTTTGGTCATTAGACGTTTATTAACCTACATATGCCTATCCCCAAAATATGAACAATGAAGTAGTAAAACAATATAAGCGAAACTAATGACTCTGAATCAACATTTCAAGCATACCCTCCAATCGCCGAGCATCACGCGCGATCTCGACCTGCCTCGTTAACTTTCGTTGTAACTCCCTGACCAAGTCCTCTAACACAGGGGACTTCTCAATTACAGACGCGTACATGTCCGCAACACAGGCCATCCAGTCAGCAACAACCTCGACGTTCCTAAAATCATCAATATTGCGCACGGCCCATTTTACGAGCGGCTCCAGTTGTCCTTCATCCCGACCCGCCAAACTGATCCGGACTTTGCCTCGTCTTTTGAGTTCATCTAGTACAGTAACCGTAAGTTCCGGGGCCATTCCAGGAGCAAACGCAGCATCGAGCGCCTCTCGCCATCGAAACGCGTTCAAATGGCGCTCAAAGAGCCGTAATTTTTTGCGTTGCGATCTGCGTTCATCGTCGATTAAAATTTGATGCTCGTTTTCACCTTTGTACTCTGCGCCGCGAATCATGCGAGCGAAGTTGCCGGATTTAGTCTGCTTTACGCCTTGTTTGACTCGTGGGTCGGTCTTGCGGGTGCGGATCGAAAGTACTCCGGAGGTTAGACCGGTCACGAAATGTTTCTGATCGGGCTATGTCCATTTTTAGCAAATTCGTCCTGTAACAATACTATGCAAATCACTTACACTAATAGCCGTAGTCAACACGGCGTCGCCGAATTTCCAGCCAAATTTGACTTCCCAAGTCGTGGTATCAAACACCTTAACATGTCCATCCAAACCACCTGCCAAAACTGCGTTTGCCCCACTCGGACTGCCACCGCTTCCACCGACATGTAAACTTGTGACTGTCTTTTGAAAGTTGCCGAGGTCCTTCACCATTTTCCCAGCAACCAGATCCCAGACTTTAACACTAGGACCCCCAGCACTGAGTACAGTCGTTCCCGTGAGCGGGAGTGTAGCTTCTACCGGCGCGCCGTGCGAAAGCGAGAGTGTAGGCTCATCAGGTGCCCGTGGATCAAATATTCTGATGAGCCCGTCATAACATCCTGTAACCACATTATCGGATGCAGGCGACAAAAAGCTCGCCGCGCGGATATAATCCGTATGTGATTTAAACACACTTGTCGGCTCAGAGGACGTGATATCCCATAACCGCAACGTCTGATCGTCGGATCCCGATAACAGCGTCGTGAGCGTCTTGGGATGAAATACTGTCACATGAGTTGCTTGATTAGTGGGATTCAATGTTAACAGTATCGATCGCGATTTCGTGTCAAAAACCTGTATTAATCCTGTCGCGTCGCCGGCAACTAATAGTTTTCCGTCTGGTCGAAATTCGCCTGAATACGCCGTATCTTTAAATCGCGCGATTGTGCGGACAACCTGCCGTGTTCGCGCCGAAAATATTTGTACTCGCGCTCCTGAGGTGACGGCGAAATCATGTGTTCCGGATGGACAGAAATTAATGTGTGATATGGCACCGTGCTCTTTAACTAATAGCGGCGTCTATTACTTTTAGTTAGTCTTTAGCCATCATTATTTGATTACTGCACGCCTGCATGCGACGAGCTATGCTTTACCTTATACGCCCGCCAAAACCGCTGCTCCGGCGTCGTCTGGCTAGGCAGCACGGAATTCCGGACACGCTGTATCCTTTCTAACGGTGCTGACATTATGTGTCTTGTTTTCCCTTTATATATTGGCCAAATCAGACAAACAAACCTGGCTTCTGAATTTTTTAGCCAAATTTTTTTTCAACCGAGTTCGTTGGGAGAATACTTGATTAAAGTTTGGCGAGCGATGAGCTGCAAGAGGGACCTAACCCTGAGTCTTGGGAATGGATTACGGGTCCCATCATTTATTGCTAAAACAAACACAAATTCCAAATATTCATGGTCTTGAATCATTAGAGTCTGGCGAAATTCTCGAACTACAGCGGGTCGTGACATTATCTGTTATTGCTTCAAAAAATGGCGACACTACGATATCCGTATTTAATATCAAAGTAAGCTTCTCTCCTGGTTTTTCTCGCGTCCCTTTCGACTGCCAGGACCTACTAACGGTCACAGAACACTTGATCCCATCTTCGGCATCGCCGTCGGTGTGTCAGCATTCTATTTATACGAGCGTCGGGAAGGCAGGGAAGAGGGACACACACTAAATGAGCTCGTCAAGCGAAGATATAAGCTCGAGATGGCCAAGTTCCGGAATCAACCGACAGCAGAAGAGACAATCAGTGAGTCTCAGAAGCAGAAGAGATTGGCTGAAGCGGCAATTTTTGAAAATACGACGAAATGATGAGGAGATGCGGTTTTCTTCGTGTGTGGAGTGGAGGGAATATTGACGTTTGGGCATGCGCTGTTATATGCAATATCTGTGTTTAGGGAAATGGCGTTCATGTGAGTGCTGGATTGTCTATTGAAAATTTGGAATAAAAAAATTCGAATTGCAAAAGTCGGATTGGGATGTTGTATTTGATCGGCCAGAGAATGTAATAAATTGATTATAATGATAAGTTAATATTAAATTATTAATTGATCTCTATGTGAACAGGAACTGATCAAAAGCCATTATCAATGATGCACAGGAAATATATCGGACCGGACCCAATAACGCCAAAAATGTGCTCCAATACCGCTATTATCGCTTCTCCGCAGCTTTCAACTCCTCCGCCACTTTCTTTTGCACCATCCGGTATCCCGAGAACCAAATACAAAATGGTAACAGAAAAGTATTAACCGCAATCCACGCAACCAAAACTCCGATATTCAGTCCCATCATATTCTTAGTGTTAAAGAGCACCGTTTTAATCGCATCGCAAATGTTCTTGATTGGAAATGCGTATCCGTACCGATAAATTCCTGCCTCGAGAGGGATCGCGTAAAACGCTACTGACACGTTCGAAATGACCATGAAAATAAGCCAGAAACCGATAAGGGGCGGGTAGGTTACCACGGCGATCAATGCAACATTTTCGCAGGCGCCACCCACGGCAGCCATGCCAAGCCAGTTGATCATCCAGTATATGACAAAACCAGCTCGACCAAAGGCGCGGGTAAAGTCGATTTGGAACGCGAGTGAGATGAGCGAGTAAAAGAGCGAGAGGAAGAAATATGCGATCCAGGTTGTCGCCATTCGGTAGATGATATAGTGCATGCGTTTCAGGTGCGGGGCAAGTGTCATATGGACGGGTTGGAAAAAATTGAACTGGAAGAAGGAGATGATAATCAGGTAGATTAAACCGACTTGCAAAACAGCGGTGCTGATTGGGTTGTCAAATGGTCGTATGTTGTAGCTGTTGATGGCAACCGGTGTGGAAAGAACTTGAGGAGCCGACGAGGCAATAGCTGACAGCGAATAGCTGGAATTTTGAGCTACCATCTGAATGATCACTTCAGAGAAAGCCGCAGTGATGTTTGTGTTCAAGCTTGAAACCCAGGGAACGAGGTAGGTGTACAATTGTGGTTCTCGTGCCTGTGGGTAGACAAACTGAATCGCCGCAGTCCCGTCGTAGTCCTGCATAGAAGATGGATTCGCGAGTGCTGAAAGCAATGATTCCGTCGCATTGGGGTGAACAATAAACGCGCCCCACGTATGCTGCTGAATAACGTCGTTGTAAACCGCATCGTAGGAATATCCAAAAGACGAAGCGTCTCGAACCTCAACCTGCGCAGATCCAGCAGCCTTAGAAAGCCCAGATGCCAAGCTGATAAAACTCTGCCCGACAAGCGAGTTGGCGCTGTCGTCCATATTGACGATCCAGAACGACACACGATTAAGGTAATCATCGCGACGAAAAAATGAACCCCAATAAATAGACAAAATGCCCTAATTGCTGTTAAACGATATCCAAAGCGTAATATTGGCGGCAGACATACCATAATAAGAATTCCCATTACAACAATCGAAGTTGCAAGTGTCCGGAACATATGAAGTCGGGTCTTTCTAATCGAGCTGCTGAAGAACCCATGCTTGCGAGGGGCTGTCTGACTTTTCTCCAAATCCACGGTATCACCTGGCTGTGCCGTGATACCGGATACGACAGTCGATGACGTTGTAGATTCTAATCTGCGTTCCTCGAAATAAGGGCTAGTGCCTTCATCATGGACCACGCATCGAGAAAATGCATCGCCGAACACGTTCCCATGGTCAAGGCTTTGAGTGGCATCCGACATTGTTCGGGCGAGGATAGAGCCCCGGCTCATTGTCCGTGAGACCGCCAATTGAACTGGTCGCATTGACATTGTGTCGTAATAGTGATCAGAATCTTTTGTATAAGATTGGTGGGACTCAGTGAAGTTGCTGGGTCGAAGGCTGGCAAGAGTGCTGGTTTGTCCTATATATTTATCTGCATGCAAGTAATAGTTAATAATTAATTTTCCTTAGACTTTGCGGTTGTTCCAACTGAGGTGATTAACCCCGGCGGCGTTTGCGCTACATGTGACTTTTGCCGGCGACAGCCGAAAAGTGTAATTCCACGAAGGTGTCGGACATATGCAGCATGACCGCACCGATTTTTGTGGCGTATTATTATTTGAGAGGAAACTTTTTGTACATAGCCATTGTTAACCTTGGATCACATACGTCATAGTTATATTATTTGTCGGCTTTTCACGGGTGGCGTCGTCGTTAAGTAGGTACAGTAGTCACTGGCTTTGTGGCTATTGCCGAAGCACAGTCTTTACGTCATATGTGCAGTCATCAGCAGCCACTTTGTAATCACAATATATCGGATTTTATAATTGAACAGCGCGAGACAGCAGCAACTGTTCTGCTGGCCAATTAAACGTCAGGCGGCTGCGGCTTTGTCGGGAGGCCGGCCTATGTTTCGACGACCACTGATGTGCCCAAGCCGCACAAAATAATGCCGACGACGGTGAGTGACGTCATCAAGTCAGCGTTAAGCAGTCCTGCAATTCCCGGACTAGACCCCCTGCTCGACTATTAACATATTACCGATGCTTCATTGCTTTTTACCAATATTAGATTATCTAACAACTGTCAAAGCAATTATAATGAATAATGTCTTGAGCGCTGCTCGAACGTAGACTGCAATCAGTTCTTCTTGGCCCAAGCTGCAACCTCAGAGTCGGCTTTCTCCTCTTGTCCTCTCTTCTGGATCTGCATACTGAAGAATCACACACATAGAGGAGACAACACAACATTTGGCGCGATCCACGCGACGACGACACCGATGTTTCGCCCCATAGTATTATGCGTGTTGAAAATAATGGGTCTTCGATGCGTCTACGAGGTTCTTGAACGATTCTATTACAAAGGACACACTGTTCAATCATCGCAGTTGGACTTCTTTTGACTTATACTCGGAACCCAAATTTATTTCTCAGCATTCAAGAATTGAAAGACAGCATAACAGACAAGCACAAGGCGAGTTTAATTGACATAAATACAATCGACAACGACAACCGACTGTAATTATTTGAAATTCGATATAAGTGTTATTGTAATTAGATTTAGATTTATACTAACGAGCGGAAGGATATAATAGGAAGTTCAGCTATCAAAGAAATTTAATGCGTTGCAGATAAAAAATGATTACAAAAACCCGATGACGCTTGTATCGTTCACTAAATCAAATGACAATCTATTCCGCACCCTCCAAAGCCTGCGCTTGCACCAACTCATGGTATTTTCCCCGCTTCGCCAATAACTCGAAATGTGCCCCTTCTTCTAGGACTTTACCGCCTCCCAAAACGAAAATCTTGTCCGCGTTCTGAATCGTGCTCAGTCCATGAGCGACTGCGATTGTAGTGCGACCCTTGGCGGCCTGATCCAGGGCAGATTGGACAACTTTTTCGGATTCGGAGTCAAGCGCGGATGTGGCTTCATCCAGCAGCAGCACTTTTGGTTGTCGAATAAGTGCTCAAGCGATCGCGATCCGCTGCTTCTGACCACCGGATAGAAGTACGCCTTTCGTTCCACAATGTGTCATATCCGTCTGGAAGCGAGACGATGAAGTCGTGAATGTTGGATTGCTTGCACACCTCCACTATTCTCTCGTGTGAAATATCGTCCGGATTCTCTAGCGAGCCCAACTTGATATTCTCTCTAATCGTCGTTGCGTACAGCGCCGGCTCCTGCTGAACAAGTGCGATCTGACTCCTGTAGCTATTGATGTTCAAAGTATTCACGTCATGGCCGTCAAATAATATTTGGCCCGTGAGTGGTCGGTAGAACTTCTCGATCAGGCCAATCGTCGTACTCTTTCCGCATCCAGAAGCACCAACAAGAGCAACGTACTGTCTCTTCTTAACTCTCAGTTTCAACCCTTTCAGCACAGGCACGCTAGGACGCGTCGGATACCGGAAGTGGACGTCTCGAAACTCTATATCACCTTACACCTGCTCAGCATCCAAAACTTCGCCCCCATCAAACCACCGATCTATTTCGGGAACACGATCAAACAAGTTTTTAATGCTCTGTGCCGCACTTTTTGCCTTCGTCATATCAGCCGCGTACGAAAAGACGATGCCGGCGTTCTGCGCCCCGAAAATGGAGGACATGAATGCGATGTAAAACTGCACGACTGAGTACTCTGCGCTATAGATAAACCGCGATCCCCACCAGAATCCGAAACCCATGATGAGGAACTGGAGTCCCTGGGCGGTACCGAACAGCGAGGCGGACTTGGCCGTAGGAACTATAACGGAGCAGGCAAAGTAAAGGATGAAATGGATGCGCTGCGTCTACAGAGTTACCACGACAACAACGGCGCAAGCAGAGCGACAACTAGAATAACACATATATTCCTCTCCGAACCACAGCTTTTGTTTACTACGTTTCAACATGTCAATTCTTACACTCGAGCAAAAAAACAAATTAAGCTATATACAACGATATTGTTACCTAACCCCGGCTTTCCAATTCAATCGCAGGACTCGCAGACAGACTCTCTATTCGCCAAAATTCAGCACACTCATTCCAAAACCCGATTCACCCGGATCATTAGGATCCGGACTCTCAACCCGATCGGGCGTAAGTCTGAGACCCGTTGGCTCAGGACCCATAGAGTATCCGCCTTGTCTACCGTCGAGTGCTCCAACGAGACCCAAGCTAGCTGTCAAATCATCCTCAGTAGGCTCAACCATTCCCGGCAAAGTCGTACTTGTCGCAGACAGCTTGCGTGGTGGCGGCCGCGAATTGTCGCGACATTCTGAACACAGCCTAATCGCCGCTGCTGCAGTCTCTTTAATCCTCGTCCAGTGATATTTCTCCGCGATAGTCGCTGTAGTTTTATTAATACCGACATGCCCATTCAAATGAATTTGGGTCGCGATAGCTAGCTGCCGTTCCGGCTCTGGCACGACCTCTCGGTCCCTAAGCATCAGCCGACCGTCCCGTAGTCGGTAATGCGCCGCCGACGACCGTAACCGCGACTTTTCTTGTCTGTCTGCCTGTGGCGGGTACCGTCCCGTTTCTAAATAGAACTTTATCCGATCAAACCGCAGTTCACCGACAGGATCTTCCACAGGTCCAACTAAATCCCTTCCGTACATGATCGCGTCCACGGGATGTTCGTGATTTTTCAGAATGGCGGCACCTTTTACACGACCAATCCGCTTGAAGCCAATACTCTCCCATATCCGTCTCGCTGCCACATTTGTTTCAAAGACTAAATTAAAGACGGAGTATGTGTAGCCTAGTTTCGGGGCCCAGTCGATGTAGCATTCGCCTAGCACTCTGCCAATACCTTTTGATCGCACGTGTTGAGGAACAATGAAACCAGCACTGCAAATATGCGCGCTGCGACCTGGGTAATTTGGCTTGATCTGACCTCAATCGTCAGCACGCAGCCTGACACAACGTAACACACAACATACATAAAATGATCCAAAGCATTCTTTGGACCAATTCCGGTTATCCATTATAGCTGGAGCATCTCCAAGTAACATAATCGCCGCAAACGACGAAAACCAGTATGACTGAAATGCATCCAGTGGCAGCTGTTCAAGCATGGGACTGTAATACGACAATTAGTCACATACTTCTCCAGTGGCAAAAGCAGCACTCACAATGTTTCTCCCCTCTCAATCTCAATATTCAGTTCATCGCACAAAAACGCGAGCAATCCGATCGGAACGGCGGCTGGACTCGTGATGGGATAGACTGTCGCCGGCGTATGATCTCGCAGCAGGAAGGTGCAAGGCCCAAGATCATGAGGCAGGGATGGCGCGGACGTCGGTGGCGGCGGGCCCGTGGAGTATCGGAATGCCGCGATCGCGGGATCCTCGAGCATCGAAGGGGACATTGTCAGACTATATTTTTGCTGACCCGAAACGCGTGATCTTTCGTTTGTTTGCGATTCGGACGCGCTGTGAGGAAATGTTGCTCTGCGTAGGTGTCGTCCTGGCTCCGGGGGGGACATGTGGGTGCGGTAAAATCTGGAACCGCGAACGTGCAGTCCCAGAGTCGCGCACGTGACTGTGTTTTGGTCACGTGAGCTGAAGGCCGATGATGCGACATGGAGACCTGTTCATAATATAATTCATTAGCTCCAGTCAGAGGCAATATACAAGGTTCGCTTTTTAAATCAGGAATATGAGCAACTAAATACATTTACATCACATTTGGACGCGGAGCAATGCCGATTGAGTCCGAAGACGTTGACGGAGGCTCGCTCATCACCACAATTCCGCATCTCGTCGCGCAGTACGACGCACGAAAAAAGTCGTTAGTCAAACCCTCTCAAGATCCGATCAGTTTCAACGCCGACAACGATGGCTTACGTCGCTATCGATTTATTGGGCGCGTTATTTCGTACGATCCCGAAACGGCGGTACTAACGCTTGAAGATTACGATCATGCCGACGGCGACCTTGCTTGGCCGCCGAGCACGATGAGTAGGATAAGAGTAGACGCCGAAGCTGTTGTGTTTGACGCTGCGAGATTTGCAAGAGCCTGTGTGGTTGTTGGTTATTGGATTAATGTCATGGGCCGGCTTGAGGTTGCTGAAAATGGAGAGTTGAAGGTTCGCGCAACTCTGATTTGGGCATGTGAAGCGCCGTCTGTGCAAAAGGTGCGGAGATTTATGCGGACTATCATGAGGCAGCAGATATATCGCACGCCGGATTAATCGAGATTGCAAATAATGGTCACGGAACTTCGATTGGGTCGCGAGTCTAGCGTCATGCATCGTACTGTACAAAAGGGATCGGCGTTTTCGGAAACATTTGCCATTAGAGGCTATAATTCAGTTCATTCATAAACTACCCTTTATTTACAAGCTATCATGACTTCTCATCAATATTATACATTATTCATGTCAGAAACTCCAAATATCACATCTACTCTTCAGACACACAAAATTTTTGTCATCAAACAATGATACCCATATTAAACCCCGAAACTGACCTATAATAACTGCCATAAAAATATAAGAAATGCGTTAACCTTACTACGGTTGCCATCACAACAGCGAATGTTTAATTTTGAACATTATTACCCCATGTAACACGCAATTTTTGCATGCCAGCACTAGTGCCATCAACAGGTGAATTTCCAGCCGAATATTCGCCGTGATTGTTATATCTGTTGTTGCTTCCAGGGGTATATCTCTTCCTATACTGCTGATTGTTATTGCCATTGTTACTATTATTGTTGTTACGGCGTCCACGATTATTATTCTGCTGGTTGTTATTCCATCGCTGAAATGGCTGTGGCCCTTTTCTAAACTGTTGCTGTTGTTGGTGCTGCGGAGACTGCTGGCGTATTTGAGGAACAGTATAGTCAGTAGTGATGGGAGTAGCAGGGACAGACTCAGAACGGGGTGGGATGACAGTCGTTGGTGAGTTCTCTCCTGGAGCTTCGCTGGAAGCACTTCTATGAGTACGAGTTTGAATATCCTGAATCTGTTTGGCGAGAAGAGAACGAGCGTCTTGCTCCTGTTGCACTGCACCCTGATCAACCGGAAACTTCACCTGCGCGACTGTTATAGTATCGGCGACCAAGGGCGATGCAGTGCTCGTAGCAGCGGTTGATGCAATCGCATTCGTACTCGCCGCAGTAGTCGTTGTAGGAGAATCTGGCTCAGCAGACTGTACAGCAGCTTCCATCTGTCCAACGGGCTCGGCGGATGTATCTACCAACAGCATCGGCCGCTTGTTCTCCTTGACATCTTCATTCTTTACCGAAGCCACATCGCTGTCACTTAAAATGATACTGTAGATCTTAGAATCCTCATTCTGTTCCTCACTCTGCTGTGGCTGAATTTCATTAGGAAGTGCGACTTGTGTGGTGGATTCCTGAACTGAAGCACTGTCTTCGGCTGCTGTACTAGTCGGAGCTGCTGCTGAGTTACGCGAGGCAAGATATGCATTCCACTCATCTCTACCAACATCAGTAGCGAGATCAAATTGCCTTCCATCAACAGTAAGAATGCATTTCGGGGAATTGAACGAGGCAGTACTGCCAACTTCCTGTTCTGGGTAGTAATACGATCCGAGGGCTGCGAACTGGGCTGCTACAGACACTGCCAGTTAGATTAGATTCCCAAGCAGACTAGCAACGCACAACTTACGATCCATGCCATTCAAATGCAAGTCCTCGCAAAGCTGATATACACATTGCCACAATCTACCAGTAGCCTCCTTCAGTTTTTCCAGCTCCCGACGTACGTCACCACCGCGATTAAGACGGCCCTGCAAGTTCCGGCAATCGGACTTGGCCGTTTGCGCGACTTCTAGAATCTTGCCTTTCAACAACTCGATTTCCCGGTTATTGCTTTGAAGTCCTGCTTGAAGCTGCTTGAGAAGTGCATTTGATAGCTCGGCCGTCGCTGCAGAGCTGGCCAAAGCAATTGCTCTGACTTGATCCTCGTCAATGGCTGGCTGCGCGAAAGGCACTGCAGGTGCTGGTGACTCGGAAGAAGTAGAGGCACCGTTGGGAATCTGGCCTGGTTGGCTCTTTGTGATGTACAGATATGTTGCCAGTGACAGGGCAGCAGTACAAAGAAAAGCATCTGACACAGAAGACAAAAGAGAGTTCTCAGACTGGATGACAATATTCTCAGGCGGCAAACATGAGCGCAAAGCAGAAATTGCAGTCTGATTGGTAGAGATATTCATCATGTATGTAAAACAACTACATCGTTAGCTTTCTTCTTTGCCAGTCCACACTCGAACAGATAATTACTTCAACACAGAGTCCGGCAACGCTTTCAAAGCAGTATCAGAAATCTGGCCCTGATTTGTGACGAGCGAGTCGAGCTCCGGCATGTGCGCAGGAGCCAAGTGGCGGACTGTTCGAGAGATGATGATGGCGATCTGGAGTGTGAATAAACACGCGTTAATCGCAACAAGCGTGCCGGACACGAAAGGCGAAGACAGATGCCTGAGGGTCACTGCCCTGGGATTGATCGAAGCCAGTCTTGAGAATGCGTTGGTCATTTTTGCGAATTATGATATAAATGCGAGGGAATTTCGTAGGAGGTGAACTACTGGTGACCATTGGTTGGAATATATCTGGCCGGGCTGGCTTGAAATTTGCGTTGGGAGTTTGACTGGTTATTGACCTTCCGTTGTCCTAACAACAGTAAATTACGATTGGGCCTTTACGCACTAAGTTCTTGGCGGAAGTTTGTCCTCAAATAATTACTTGAATAGGAATAGTGCACTGAGTTCGTAATGCAGATATAATAATATGAACTTCCGTAGTATCCCGACCAGACCCCGGGTAGACCCCTTAACAAAGCAAAAAAAAACAAATCAAAAGGTCTGGTGGTAACGCCGTGCTCCACAAGGGAGGATGCGCACAGCCAACCGCCCTTGGTGCCGAGTAGCGACAGCCCCGAATGGCTTTCAAGGACGATCATATATACATACAAATAAAGGAACATCCATTTGGACAAAGGTAGGGAAACTTCCTCCGGGAAAAACAAAAACCCAGTGGGAAAACAAATTTTGTCGGCCGTTTAAGACTTGCCAGGTAAATGTAGTGTGATTCCTGCTTATTTAGGGGCAAAACCTGCTGAAAACCGGTGGATAAATAACGGGTTTCAGGGTCTAAAGGGTTAACGGGTTAACGGGTCCAGGGTAGGGTTTCTCCTAGGTATTCACCAAAGTTTCAGCAGTTTTCGCACCTACAACCGATCTCGGGGTCGAAATGTCCATTTTTACAACGCTTTATGTCCGGATGATGCTCTCGGTGGGCTACTATTGAATCATTCTGTTACTGAGAAGGTTTTTCTCTTTATGCTTGACATCCTCATTGTTACATCTGGTTCATATAATGTGACATTGAGAGAAACAGGTGCAATCCTGACCTCATCCGACGAGCCTCTAAAGCCGGGCCACTATGATACACGTCCCAACTCTCCTGGAGGTGACGTTTTGTTCGATCACTGTGTGTTAGGAAGTTGCTGACGTGGAATCAGGGACGATATCTGTCACGGATGAGCAGTGCATAACACGCGTATACTCAAGTCAAGAATCTTCCAGCGAGTCTTCCAGCCCTGACGAGTTTCGGAATCAAGTGCGCGATAGGGATGGCAAGTGTGTCATAACTGGCCTTGTCAACGCCAGAGCGTACAGGGGCTTCTGGGTCGGGTTCGACGCGGCTGACACATCTTTAGGGTTTTCAGCAGTTTTATACCTAAATAAGACAGAATCGCAACCCAGGTACAATCAAGTGCATCATCATTGCTAGGATGATAGCCCTTACCCAACGACAAAGATATACTCCTTGATCCGGTGCGACTCCATTTCTGTCCGCTCCAGCGCTTCCAAACAAATCTTTTTTTCACCGCCGAGTGAATTTTTCGTAATCTCGTATTCATAGCAGCTCTAACAACATCTGCGAATTGCGGACCGACGAAATGAGTTCCGCGGGCGAGTGATTTGTTTACTTCATCTGTCCGATCTGTGCTACCACGCCGCTCCGAATGAATCTCCCATATAAATTGTCGCGTGATTATAAGTAATCCATTCTGACAAGAGTTAATCCCCGAGTCACGCTCTCCCTCTCTGCTCGTAATGCACTGCGAAAGCCCTGAATCAACGAACAGTCGTTCGTGGGAGAGTGGAAAGATGTGGGCGGCCTCAAAGGAATTCCAATAGCCCCTGTATGCTCTGGCGTTCAGCAGACCAGATATTACACATTTGCCATCTCTATCGCGCACTTGATGCCGAAACCTCTCAGTTCTGACAGATACTCTGCTTCGGCGTGTGCGTCTTATCCACGGCTCATCCGTGATAGATATTGTCCCTGTGGTCACGTCAGCAGTTTCCAGTCATTAAATGATGAAAGGGAATATCACCCCCAGGAGAGTTAGATCGTATATCGTAGTGGCCCGGCTTTAGAGGCTCGTCGCATGAGGTAGGATTGCACCTGTTTCTCTCAATGTCACATTATATGAACCAGATGCAACAATGAGGATGTCAAGCATAAAGAGAAAACCCTTCTCAGTAACAGAATGGTTCAATAGTAGCCCACCAAGAGCATCATCCAAATATAGAGCGTTGTAAAAATGGACATTTCGACCCCGAGTTCGGTCACCAGTCATGACTGTTTGTAATACTCTCAGTGAGAAGTGAAACTGAGATTCCAATGAAGTTACTATTTACTTACTCGCGCATCAGGCAACAGTCAGAGGAGCTCGAAATCCAACTTTACAGCCCGAATTCAGAATTAGTCTGTAAACACAGCACGAACGTGCGCCCTAATAACCTACAAAAGTTCGGCGCACGTTGTAGGGCAGAACTCTTGTGACGAACTGGCCAAATTTTCAAACTGTGCAATCAAAGTACTAACGACTTAATTTGTGTAATCAGTGAAAGCGAAAAGAGAAACGCGCGTCTTTCTCACATCTGTGTCTCTCCTTAACCTTCATAGTTAGCTGTCACTATGAGTGATCATATTTTCAGAAGTCCAGCCCCGGGAGCTTATTCTGTAGAAAAAAGTGACTCTCTGTTACCGTCCACAAGTTCAACCACATATTTTGCTCCCTCTGTCTAGGTGAGGCAAGTCTGTACTACAGGGCCCGCGAAAGAGGCGGTCGCTACGGGTATTCGATATTCTGAAGCGTAGTCACTCAGTTCTTATGGATCACGACACTCTAGATAAGTTCATGACACTTCTTTTCAGAGGATCAAAGAAGTGGCACAGAGCATGAGCGAAGGGGAGAAGGATGCGCTCAAGAAGAGCGCAGTTGACCCGGCAGTCGCCACGTCACATTTATATGCAAGTATGTCAGCGGAAATGGTGAGTGAGAAATTTCTGTTGCCCTGTCTGTGATTGCTGTAATATTATCACGCGCCAATTCGCATGTAGGCATGGCCGAGGAGATCAGTAGTGAAGTAGCCATCGAGAGACTGTTCCTTTTAAAAGAGGAAACCACTCTCTACTACCATGGAACGGCTGCGGCAAGACGTTTGTTAGACCTGCAGCATGAGGAATATGTCCATTCGAATAATATCTTCATGCAGCTGCAGTCGTATTTGATGCGCAAAGAAAGCGATACGTCCCATGACAATTACGCTCGCAGTGATATTGATGTATTACGCTAATAGTTTCCACGTTGGCGCCTCCAATGGTCAGCAACCTAAGCGGCGCAAACTGTCGACTGCAAAAGACCAAGCAATGAGGGAAGCTTTCAATAGAATGCTCGCCCAATCCCTCGAATCTCACCTCCTTTACGACACTCGAATCCCGAACTAGCTAACAGAGGTTTTAAGATCAAATTTGAAGGCGATTGGACATGGACGAACTTCTAGAATGCCTACAAATCTAAAAGATCCAAAAACTCAGTAGATAATAGAAACTATAAAGGGCAACAAGATTACAATCGCAGCTATTGATCACGCCAATGCAGATGCAACTGACGCAGACAGGGAAAAAAATTTACAATGAAGAGGGTCATTGGAGAGGCGACGAGAGAAAATAGTTAAAAGCCATGCAAAGCGATGCCGCAGTCCATATAATCTGATAGAGTTATTCTAGAAGACAAGTTGAATAGCGCTCGTCAATTTATGGATTCACGGCTTGCCATGTTGGAACCGTTGTAGTTGGGCCGAAGTTTGTCCTGGTAACTGTCGCTGAATAGGCCAGCCCACTTTCCGCAAGGTCTAGGCCACATGCGACTGCGCCATTAGCCGGTACACAACTGCACACTCCGCTTGACTACTAAATTATTAGTTATCACTGCAAAGCACAGACATATATGTCTGGTCGCTAGAGACTGCAGCTGACGGATGTTTGCTGTGTTTAGTGTTTAGTGCACAGTGCACGGTGGATCTGACTGGCAACAAAAATGGCTGGCAGCCTCGACACAGACATATGTTCCCTGACTGCCCAACCCTAGAATTACGTGGGGTCACTCAATCTCATCAATAATTTGCTAAATGTTCCGATGTGACAGAAATCAGCATCATGCGCTTTTGTTCTTGTTTGGGACGGCCAGCGAGTTACAGTTGAATCGACGTCATAATCGGGATGCTCGTGTGGCAAATTCACAAACAAGGTTCGCGCTAGTCGTGGACCCGTTGCCCTGTAATTGACTGCTTCTCTTCTAGACCCGATTTAGTTTAGCCTACTATTCACACTAAGCCTAATCACAAGGGACCGGTGACAAGAATTCGGTTAGAGAGCAGCCGGAGCAAAACCACATGCGATTTTTTGTCTCGCGGGAAGAGATCCCTGAATAATCCAAGAGTGCTGTTGCCTGCCATTTGATATTTTATATCACCCATCTTTGCATTGTATCCATATTATAATTTTTGATAAGAGGGTTAAGGATATCATAACAAGCCGATCGCGATAACTGCAACAGTTGCATTCGCTCGATGGAGAAACATAACTCCACGTTCCCCTTTGAGTCGCACGGCAACTTTAAACTTTTCGCATGGCCAACGTGATGACCGAATAATTTTGTCTGCGAGCCCACGCAAATTATTTCCAAAGTTCATCGCTCATTCGCCGCCAGTTACTTTATCCTCGTCGGGTTCCCAAGCTGTCAAACACCAGTTCACGTTTTGTTTCTATCCGGCTGTGCTACTCGTGGTCACCCGTATTTTACCTATTTGTTCTTTCCTACCTTAGAGTACTGCGCCCTGGAGCTGCTACTTATTTCTTGGTATGTATAGGTGTCGCGCGACCTCCCCCGCATGACAGCCATCGTTCCGAAGGCCGCCATTAACGTCACACACTGATATCTAACGCTACTCTTCTCCCAGCATATCTATCCTTACTGTCATATTTTCACGATGAGTTCGCTAAAAAGGAGGCGCGAGCCCGACTTCGCTAGTACTGCGCCGATGCACGTTCTCGACTTTGTCTCGTTGGCAGCCACGGTTGACGCCGAATCGCCAGTCCATACGCCTGAGCTTGATTTCAGCTCGGTGAAGCGGCGGAAAGAGGATTATAGCTTCGACGACTCATTTGGTATGTATTTGATTCGACCGACTGGTCTGCAGCTGGTGTTGACATTTGCAGACTCGGCGTCGTCGCCGGATGACGCCAGCGACCTATATGACCTGTTCACTCCGTCGCTTTCGGTTGTCGAAGACTCGCAAGAGTATAGCCTGGCACTTGATAGAATAATGGCGTCGTCGGAGTCTTCCGCGTCTGCCATCGTCATCTACGAGGACGAAGACGCCACAACCGATGACGAAGAGCTTCCGATTGTCAACAGCCTGACTGCGACGGCGGTCGGTGCTCCCAAGCCTGCGCCCACATCTTCTCCCATGGGCCCTCCTCCTCTCCCACTCGGAATTCAAGCGATGGGTCCGGCGATCGGTCACTGGACTGACAAGACGCCGGAGAAGCCAGTCACGTACGGATTTGGTCTGCCGTCAGCATCTCCGGTGCTGCCTAAGCAGCAGCGGCTTCCGCGTTCGCCAACCCACCCCTCGCTTTCCCATACTGTTGCGTCGTCC
>JAJLTN010000137.1:0-21614 GCA_030568215.1 Lipomyces kockii
ATATACGGCTAACCGGATATTCGTTTATGCCATATAGCGCAGTACGTTGTGCGATTTATGCATTGAAAATTATGAAACAATTTAAAGTTTTTTTCGGGACTAAACTGCAGGCACCATACGCGTTAGGTCCACCTGCCAATACCTGTCACGATGACGCTCTTAAGGGCCTGGTACTTTGTTCATTCGGCCATTCGGCTGGCCGACTGGCCTGACCGGTCGCACGAGTTAGGGCAGAATGCCCCTACAATTATGTGCACCGAACTTTGGTCGCTTGTTAGGATGCATAACCCTAACCTTTACGGCGCATTAGTCTCGCATCTTGTGCCTTTCTCCCAATTCTTGAAGTCCCGCAGTAGATATCTAAACCATGAGACAAACTCCGAACAGTCAATATTCAATAAGTCACGCTTAATATCTCGGCACCGAAGCATTAGATATTTCCGTATGACACATATCGCCCAGGTTTGCCCAGGTTTCAGGGGTAAGCGATACAACTGCTTAGCTGTGTCGCTTTCCTGATCGGGACAGCGCAAAATGCTTGTCTATAATGAAGCAACATTGCTCTCATCGGTATTAGTACATAGACAAGTAGTAGATCAGCAGTTCAGCAGAAAGTTGCCCGCCATTAGCTAAAGTTGTACAAATGACGAGGTAGATGGCTTAAGAGACTGCAATTCTGCGCGTTGGGTTGAATCGTATTCGATTCTTTAGCTGGTTCTGTGTGCGTGCGGCGAGGAAAACAACGCGTCGCCGGCGCGCAAACAATATTGCACTTGCGCTGCCGGCCCCCAGCTTTATCATACAACAATATCTGACTTTATTGTTCACATTTATTGGCCTGCGATAGTTAGTGAAAGCTCTGTCAATATGGCAGCTGAAAATCCAAAGAGTAGCCGGGGGTTATTAATTGTTTTCGAAGGTCTCGATCGAGCTGGCAAGACCACCCAGTGCCAGCTACTGTACGAGAAACTTGCAAAGAGACTTGGCGCTGGCAGAGTACGAGTGCAGAAAGTTCCAGGTATTTCTTTTTATAGGAAGTTGTGTGCTTAATATTACAGTGTACTAACTGTTCTAAAAAAGATCGTTCTACTCAAATAGGGCAGGCCATCAACGAGTATCTCGTCTCGCAGAGCCACCTCCCTGACCAAGCCATCCATCTATTGTTCTCAGCAAATAGATGGGAGTTGCGTGAGTCAATATTGTCTTCATTGGCATCCGGCCAAACAATTATTTTAGACCGATACGTGCCGTCTGGCGTGGCTTACTCACTGGCAAAAGGCATCCCTGATATGTCACTGGAATGGTGTCTAGCACCAGATCGAGGACTTCCGCAGCCTGATGTGACAATATTTCTCGATGTCGATCCGGAAAATGCGAAGCTCCAAACAGCAAGGGCCGACTTTGGCAGAGAAAGATACGAAGTTAGCGAGTTTCAGGCTAAGGTCCGTGAGAGTTTCAAGACAATACTCGGCGATGATGCTAATCCAGGTGCTTTACGAATGGGCAAGGTTATTACGATTGATGCAAGCCAGAAATTGGATGCTGTTGCGACTTGCATTTGGGATGCGATCAAAAATCTAGATATAGGAGACAGAGAAATAGAAATTATCCAATAAACGCTTATAATTGAAAATCATTTCACAAGAAGCATAATATACAATGACTCTACATATCCCCTAGTTCTCATCTGAAGACCATTCCGTATCTATTGGTGGTAGGACAAATTCATCGAGATTGTCGACGCCGTCATCCCCACTTGTTTTATCTTTAGCTTCATCTGCCATGCCTGCAATATCTTGTTCAGAAGAGGGGTGGCTCTCATCTGTCTGTTTGACGCTATCTCTTTCCGACACAGTCGTAATTTCGCTTATTTCAATTACATTGCCTGAATCATCTGGTGTTTGCACAATTCCATCATTAGGGGTAACTTCGAGGGACAACGTCAGATTGGAAGCAGAGATAACTGGAGACGCCTTTTGCGAGATTTGCATATATCCAGCCCGGTCAGAACTGGGATCTAATCGCTCATCCGTCACAGATTCCAGAAACTTTGGCCGCTTCGATTCTTCCAAGACAGTGCCCTCTCGGGACCGCTTACGATCCGTCGTCTCGTTTCCGACGTTCGAGGCGCCGGACAACTCGACAGCAACCGGATTAACAACCTTGGACGTTGCTGGAGGTGGAACGATTGGAACGACAATCTTAAAGTTTGAATGGTTCATGTTCGACGACATCTGTTGAGCTGTATCAGTGAGCGTCGAGAACGACTGTAGACCAGTCGAAATATGCGATATCGTTGATGATGTTAAAGTAGGCAAACCAGTCGCTGAGGATGTCGAGGGTCGCAGTCCTGAACTACTTGCAGTCGCATGTGGTTGTGCTGGTTCGACGTCTTCCATTGACGTGCGTTCACCTAGATGTTCACTCCCCGCCGTATTTGCTGATTCGGAGACTTGGGGGACGCCCGGCTGTAATGCACTCAACGTTTCAGAACTGCCAACCGCTCCGGTACCCCCGGAGTCAGATGTCAGCCTCACGGCCGTAACTGTTGGTTTGTCCAAAGCCGCTTCTGACAGCTCATCTTCATCTTTTTCAACCTCCTTCTTGTGCTTACCAGCCAAGTATTCCAAATCAGCGGCAGAAAGGCTACCCAAAGTATCTTCACTTCGCAGTGGTACCGGCGGAAATCGTGGATGCAAGATACCACCCATATTTCGGCTCTTGGGAAGTTTGCGCGTTGCCATTGGCAGAATGCTCCATCGAATATTTCGACCAGGTTGCAGAACACCTTCGAGCAGCAGCCTTTCCTCCGCCCAGCCAACATGAGATCGAACGATGCTGAACCGATCAATAAGGGACCTCGTAGTTGCTGGAAGATCTGGCGCAGTACCTACCACTGCGGCTAAAAATTTGATGGCCGGAATCGTTATTTGTGACGGTGGCTGACTAATAAATGCTTGAGGATGGCTTGCGAAGTCAGGTAAACTGCTCGGTGCATGCTGTATAGAAGACAAGTTCGACAGAGCAAGTTCGACCGCGTGATTGATTTCCGAGTTGAGACTCGTCGGCACAAAGGCCATCACTGAAAGGAACTCCGCTAAAAAGGTGTAGACCGGAATATTGTATAGACTGTATTGGTCAGTAGATATAAAATTCATTATTTGGCGATACTTACGAATTGCGGGAAGCAGGAATAGTCGGAACATGTGATAAGATAGTGTGCGCGTGGGGTAGCGACGACTGACCAGCACTGAGTACAACTGTCAGAACATAAATCACTTAAACTAAAACTCTTCGCTTACGTCCTAACAAACGTCGTCAAAAACCCATAAACATTCGCATGCACTGTAGGAAGGACAGAAAGTATGAAATCCTGCTTAATTCTATCTGAGGTAGCTTTAAACTGCAAATTCTCTGGATCGAGAGATAGCAGCCTATCGACTAATTGCACGATACTGGAGATCGGCAACTGTACTTGCGATTGCGTGGCCGTGTTTAAAAAGGTCTCCAGAGTTCGCAACAGCATTTCTATCCTCAAGATTCCAACAAACGAGTCCTGAATGTCCACGGTAGGATCCCATCCAGAGGGGACATTCTCATAAGCAGCGTCTTCTGTTGAACTTTGTCAGTATTACGCTGTGCTGTAGACTGCAATAGCATACGAACCATCAATAACGTCGAAGGTCTGCGAAATAGCCTTATGCGTTTCTCCAACGACTTTCAAAATCGCGATTCTCCACTCCAGCAGTTGATCCTTAGGCACTGCAAGATACATCGAAACATATAACTTTCTGGTCAAGAGCTCTATTTCACAACCAACCGCCTTCCCGGTATAGCTTGATGAATTCAAGATAGGATAGAGAATATTATTCAAGAGCTTGGATGCAAACGGTCTGAATGTTGTGGGATGGTCGCGTAGGATCGCCAACAATGCTGGTAAAGTCATTGGCAGCGCACGCAGATCTGGCTGGCCTGCTGACGACGATAACGTTAACAGAAAGGTCGCAAATGGAGGAATGTTTGGTGTGGTCAGTTCCCGCGTTAATGTTGGCTTTCCTTTCGTCAAAGCAAACAGCTTGCACAATGCTCGAATAACGGCACTCAATGTCGCGAAGTTATCATTCCGCTTCTAGTAAATGGTTAGCTTAGCGTTGCCACAGATGTCAGTAAGGCCCATACCTCTAAGATTATGAGAAGTAGCTTGATCCATGTCGCACCGTGAGATGCCAGCGATTCCCAATCGACCCCAACCAGAGTATATATTAGTTCCGCACCGCACAGACGCACCTGAGAAGAATGAGATTGCAAAAGGGCTGACAGTCGTACTCGAACTCTGTGGAGGATTTGAGGCTCGGAGGACTTAATAGCAGCAGAAGACCCGAGGCAAGCGGCTGCAGCGCCGAGGCGTCTCGGGAGCAAAGTTTCATGATTTGGAGATAGCAAAGTTGTTAAACAAGACCTTAGCTGAGACGCTGATGTAGATAGCCCCTTATTGTAATTGGCGGACATCGTACCAGTACGCCAATTGAATATACGCGCAAAAGTGTCAAGAATATAAGCGACTGCTCAGTGTCTGTTACATCAATCCAACCGTTGATCCAGACTTGTATAGAACAGAATAGGAAGTGCGAATTTTTGTGCGGCTGGAAATTAATATCACGTGAAAGGGGTAAGCGTGTTGGATAAGGGTTATAGTCTGTAGGGACTGCACCAAAATATGGATATGCTACAGTTTACTCAGCGGTACCACATATGCTCTCATATCTCGCAACGCCTTCCCGAGCAAGGAAAAAAAAATCAAGAGCAGTTAAACCTGCTCAATAATTTCGACGAAGTACGGCAACCGTGCAATATATATTCGCAGATTGATTTCATACTAGATTGATCTAGCCCGTGCATCAGAGATCAAAATGGCATTTCCAGTTACAGTGTAGGTTTGAACATTGACTTTACCGCGCGGTAGAGCTGTAGATGTTTTGTCTAACGAGTATCGCGAACAGGTTACCAGAACTTACTACGCCGGTCTATTCGGCTGTCATAGATTCAGGTGTAAGAAATTATTTTATGTCTTGACTGGCTAAGGTCTAAACGATTACAGGTTTTATTGAAGCTCACAAAGCACACATCTGAGGCATTTCCTGCTGCTGTCTGCGGACTCCTCCTTGGTCTTGATGCGAACTCCCTTCTGCAAGTCACACATGCGTTTCCATTCCCGCCATCAGAAGGCTCTTCTTCTAGCAACGACGATGCATCTGCACCACGGTCAAAGGCCAATGTACGATATCAGGCTGACATGATCCGGTTATTAAAAGAGGTCAATATAGAAGCCAATCCTGTTGGATACTACATGTCGTCATACCTTGGAGGGTTCTTTAACCAGGCTCTTGTTGACAATCTTGTTGCTCTTCAGGCTGCTAACCCAAATTCTATTGTTTTGGTTCACGATGTCACCCGTTCGTCACAAAGCAGTGTTTCTCTCAAAGCATATCGTCTATCAGCCCAATTCTTGGCCACTAATAAGGCTTCCGGCGGCAAGTTTTCCAGCGAGGCCGTTGTGAAGAATAACTTGACTTATCTTGACATTTTGGAAGAGCTCCCTATCTCAATAAAGAACTCACATCTTGCCACTGCCCTGCTACAGCACCTTGATTCGCCCTCATTCACGAGAAAGGATGATCCCACTTCGTTCGTTTCGACTTCAGCATTGGCACCAAACTTTGACAGCCTCGATCTCGCTACTGATCCGTATCTCGAAAAGAATGTTGAGTTTCTGCTGGAATCGGTTGATGACTACTATGCAGAACAGGGGACTTTCAATTACTTCCAGCGCCAACTTGCTAGAGAACAGTCGAAAATTCAGCAGTGGATCCAGAAGACGGTATAATTGATATGTTATAACAGAGTGATATTCTGCTAATATATTATATAGCGGTCCGAGAATGCCCTTCGTGAGCGGGCTAATCTGCCAACGGTTTCCGAAGATGATTGGCAGAAGCACTTCAAGTTTCCAACTGAGCCATCGAGACTAGATAACCTTCTCATTTCTGCTCAAATTAGTATGGTCTATCGAAGTTCGTTCCTGTTAATTGCTGCTAATTTCTCTTAGACCAATATTGCAACCAAATAGAAGAATACAGCTCCGTCGTTTCATCAAAATTGTTTGCTATCCAGAACGGTCTTGATATCCACAACTAGAGGTAACTAGCGGTGATAATTTGGAGTGCTGTTACAAGTATTTAGTCATTTGATTTCGTTCCTGTTTACCAGTCATGTGTTCCCGTATCATCCTCGGCTTCTCTTTTGATCATGTATATTGTATGAACTTTTCGGTGGCTTAGTAGTTTGAGATTGCGCTCGCAGTTGGCAAGTTAAATGTATGTCAGTATTCTTCTTTGTTTTTCGTTCACTTGCTGTAAAATATATTATATAACTAGACTTAATGGTTGTCTCTTGTCTCGTCTTGGATCAGCTGGTGATCTGAAGTTGCAAAATTCGAGACTAAAGAAAACGGCAAGCTTAGTTTGTCAGGTCTTCTAGGATTGTTGAGTGGGAATTATACAGGTTCGTATTATATAGTAGGTCTGCGTGTATTGCTGTAGCATTGGTAACGAGAACTGCTGGATTTAATTAGCCTGAAAAGTTCGGTGCTCTTTTGGGTTGGACTACATCACAAATCACAATGTTATTTATGACATTCGTTAATTAATCATAAATCAGTACGGGCGTTTATCATCGAACGCTCTCACCAGGCTTCCATCCGCCTACCTTCAGGCGACTGGCAACAAGCAGCACGCCAGCATACGTCTGATGTTCTAGAGCTAAATATCCAACTGCTTCATGAAGAACCTTTTAAAGAACAAATTGTAGCAACAAAGCAAGTCATTTCATTATCAATGAGGCTTGAAGACACAGCGATTAATAATTCCAGTTGCAAATCAATAACCAATACAACAATAGACAAATAAGCCATACTCAAGCGACAATACAGAGAGATTCCGATTCCGAAAGCGACTTCACAAGGATGCCTTCAGAACATATAGCTCCGCCAAAGCCGTCTGCGCAGTAAACTTGAATTCTCACTTTCTCAGTCTCACTCCAGTGAATCCTTTCGTACCTAAACCCTTCTAGATACTGAGTACGTGTCAGATATAAACGGCTGTCAGCAACAGCCAGCTTCTTCGACTAGTGCTCATGTGGAGCAGGGAACATATACAGTAGTCCCGGCACGCTGATGCGTCTCATGTCAATTCTACGGTTGCATTGAACGTGGCCTATGTACAAGACTTACGGATACAACTCCACCAGTTCCTGGAACTGCGAGTATGGACACGTCGTTTGGCGTGGCGCGAAACCTAAACTAATAAAACCGGGTTCGCCATTTGCAGGCCACTTTTCAGCTTCTCAGTTAGAGCAATGTACAGAGCGGAAATCATATAGGGCCCCTACTCGTCAAAATTTCCGGCTGGACCAATCTTAAGGCCGAATAAATTCATGAACCAATGAAATACTATGCTCATCCTAAGCCAGTATTCATAACTGAGACGTTCCCACCTGCTGCCTTAGTTCATGGTAATCAGAGTGTCCAGGAAACGGGTCTTCTGCTATGTCTGCAGTGCTGCAATTGTTAGAGCAGAATCCTTCTCGCGACTAGCCGCCTCGACCATCGAGAATTTGCGAGAATAAGAAATTTTGTAACGTAATCACGTTAATTGGCGGCCACTGGATTTACTCGGAAATTTAAAATATCCTTGCAGCTCACCGCCCCTCTTTGGCCCCACCCTTCTCGCCCGTACGCAATTTCAGGCCTGACACCGACATACCAACCCCAAGCTCTCTGGCTCCAACTGTCCGGTTCGCGTTCCTCCCACGATCGAATTAATAGCTCAATAGCGCCGTTCACAATCGCCAGGTCCTTCTCCCCGAAAGCGCGTACAAGGTATGCCCGAACTTGGGCGGGGTGAATCCACTTTACTTCCGGATCCGCATTCCCCGCCTCAACTTGCCTTTCCATCGCGTCAATATCTAAGCCCCAATATCCTTCCTTATCTCCACGCCGAATAATGGCCACGTCAATTGTTCCGAATGCACGTAGCGTACGATATCCTTCTGGCACTTCACGACCATCCTCGTCACCTTTAGCGCCAGCAGTACCATGTGAGATTCCAATACTTTTTGCCTTTTGGCGAGCAGCACTAGCAGCAGCTGCCGAAGCTAGGGACAAATGCGATCCCGATCCATATGTAGGATATTGATGCTTCAGCACACTTGCCGCAAACAACATCATCAAAGGCGCCCTATTAACGCTGGCTACTGTTTTTTCAATAATCTCTTCATCAAGGACAATTGGTAACTCTAGCTCAGCGTCATCGATTGGTGCATCTTTATATTTGACCGCGTATTTGCGTCCTCGTTTGGTCACGGCAGGTGACCCCGTTGATGATGTCGCTGCGCGCTTCCTTGGAGAAGACGAGCATACAGCGCGCAACTTGTTCAGCTGTTGTTGATTTAAAGACGGACATATTTCCTGTAATTCTTCTTGGGATTTTGCTCCAACTAGCTCTTTCCTGTAAAACAGATTAGACAGGAAGAGAACAATGCAGGTTGGTCAAGCGTACGTTGTGAGCCCGTTCTTGACTAGAGCCGACGCAACCGGGAGCGAGCTGGCAAGGGGTAACTTGCAAGAAGTGGTTAAGAGACGAAGAATGTCATTCAGCGATGCGGCAGTGTTGCCATTATTTGACATTGTGGATAGATCGCGGATATACTATTTTGCGCAGGCTGTGTGATGCTACACATTTTGAGTTTGATGACAATCGTATGGTGCCATCGGCTGATCGGCTTGGGACCATTCGTCGTCATATCCAAAGATAAATTTAGAATAATTGCATTGTAAAGATATCATCATGCACATCGTGTATGATCAAATTCAGTCGTAGTATACACGTACATATAAGTACCAAATAATAACACCTTATCCCATGACTAAAATTACAAGAGTGCCAAAACTATTCATTTTCCGACCTTTTCACGTCTTTCACGGTTTCATAATCAATATCCATGTTTTCCCCTTGAACTTCTTTAGCTGGATCTTCTGTATATTCATCAATGTCACTATCGGTCAGTGGCTCTCCGTCTAATTCAGGATCGATCAAGTCCTCAATGTTGAACTCTTTGGCCCTAGATTCCTTCGCGCTGGGGTCCCTCGTGGTCTCCGGATGACTGTCAAGCTTAACACTATCAAGCCTACTCAGACCTACCTGAGGTGAACCGGTACTTTTCTCTACCTTCTTCCATCGACTCGCCGCAACTTTTTTGATTGGAGCCTCGGCTGCTGCTGTCGCTACCATGTCGGCAGCATTTGTAGGCGAAGCAGTATCCCGCTGATCCCATTCATCCGTTTCCCTCGTTTTTCCGAGGAATTCGTTCGTCATATCCGCCAATGAATCATGAGTGAAAACGTTCCATCCCTAATTGAAATTTTAGCACTGCAATTTCAAGCAACTCCTAAATGACTGCTTACTGACCTCCCACACATTCAGCACAGACATGATCTGCCTTCGAAAATTATCGGCACGGATACGTCCGTCAAATGCCTTAAATACCTCATACAGGTTCGCAAAAACAGGTATCAACTTTGTTTGGAATCTAAATCTGTTAGTACATTCCTATGAAGAGTCGAGTTTCAACTACTTACAATCCACGGTATTTCCATACGCCTTTGTTAACTCCGCCGATTCCCATTCCAGAGTTATAAAGAATATCGCCAACGGCCCATAGTCTCGCGACGCGCATCTGCGTCGACACGTTCTTGCTGATTATACTCTGACAAGTCACATCAGTGATTTCCTCTGCGGCATACGCGTTATCGATCGCAAACGCCATTAATCTCGCAATCGAACCTCGGCGCATGGATATGTGCTGCAGCAACAACGTCAAATGCAGATGTAGAATAGGACCCAGCCAAGGTTCCACCTGATCTCGTCCGCCACTTTTCTTGTCGTCTTCGTCTTCGTCCTGGTTGTCTAATATTTCTAACTCATCATCAATAGTAGCTCCTAATCGTGGCGGGAGCCATAGCACCTTGTCATCAAATATCTCAGCTGGCTGGGTACTCCATTTCTCCATCCCTTCACCGCTTGCTAGACTCCATAACTTCCACCTATAGTATATATGTTCTGGCAAGTCTGAATCATACAAGAACGCGAAGTCAGGATTTTTCCTTTCGCGCTGCATTATCACTGCCTCAAATTCGGCCCCGAATTTAATTACGTTCTCTACCATGGCGTGAATTCGACGCAACGACTGAAGCGAATCTGGGCACTGGACTTTGATTTGCAGTCGGGACAACTGCTGCGCCACGCCGGATAAACCAAGTGATGCGGGTGGGGCAACATTTCCGAACGCGCGTCCAGGTGCGCTCCAATTTGTATCAGAGGGCAGTTGTGCGTTGAACGGAAATCCACTTCTGGAATCCAGCCGAGCGGTTGGTCCCTCATCTTTGCCAAACGACGCACTTAGCCAATATCCTTCGCCGAAGTATTTCCGATCCAATGTCGCACGTGCTTTTTCTACTTCGTCTGAGCTTTCAAATACGACATACGCACTAACACCGCGCCGTTTTTGATCTGGCGGATTGATTGTGATACTCTTCAAAACGCCAAACTCTGATACTAGCTTCTTAATGGATGAAGTCGCCAACGCAGGTGGCAGACCGCCAAGATATAATGTACGTGACGCAGTGGACGGATTATCTGGAGAGTCTGAGAATGCATCCGACTCTTGGGCAACTAACTTGTCGAGTCGCGCTTGATCCGGTCGTTTCAGTTCTCCCAGCTGGTCAATGTGTCGCCGTTTCGACAGCCGATTCTATCCTTTCAATCAATATGTAAAGCTAAGCATAATACAGAATCACTCAGTTACACACATCTATATCACTAGATGACGTAGGTGGGCCTTGAAATCTTCTCTTGGGCCCAGTCGGTGGAGTGAACGAATCTCTGAAGCCACTTCTCGCACCTGCAAGCGTGTTAATATCTTGATATTTGTGGTCCAATAACAATGACTGCATACCCGATGATTCGCCCGGAACGAAGCTGATATCACTGCTAACTTCCCCTTGGAAACTTTTCACAAAATCTTCGTACGCGGCCCTCGTTTCCTCCTCTTCCTTCAGTCGTTTCGCTTCCTCCGCCTCTTTTGCCCTCTCAAACGAAGACTTACTTCCGCCAGAACTATGCGAGTACGGTCCTGAGTGATTATTGTGACTAGTTACCGAGTATCCCCCACCAGGAAGTTGTGGAGGCTGCGGGCATAAGAAAGACTGAATTAGCAAGATTGTGTGTGGATGACCTTGCGCTTCATACTTACGCCTTTCCTCGGAGCAAAATGGCGTGGCGGCATCGTCTCGGTTAGATTGTCAGGTAATGAAGTAGATTTTGTCTGGTATGGCCATGGGATCGATAATAATTTTGACGGTGGAGGTGGAAGTCAGGGTGGAGGGGATTGCGTTGACGATGAGGTCGTAAACAGATTGTCCCAATGCGGAAAAAAACTCTAACTATTCGCAACTAAAACTGATAAATATTTCTGTCTAATTATGGACTCTATCATTTAATAGGTGATCTAGTTCTACGCTCATGTAGTATTTCTACTTTACATTGAAGCACGGCTTCACAGGGCGATACAGTAGTTGTGTGGCACAATTTACGTCATCCTTATCGGTACACCCCCGCGAACCGATAATTCTAAATACCAAGATCCCATCAATTTATTATATTCCCTAGCTAACGAAGAATGTTAATAGATAAAATATAAGCGTGACTCAGATCACAAAGACACTACCTCCTAAACAGTGCAATCGATTTCGTCGTTTTCCTTTCTCAATAATCATAAACAGCCTGTGATCAACCCGCATCCCAAATAAATTTACACAAGGAGAAAATATGAAATTCTTCTTCACCATCACTACACTCAGCAGATTGTCTGGCTACCACTGTTTTGTGAACTCCGTACTTCGTGGTATCTTGTTCGTCTTATATAATCTGCTGAGCAAGACCCTGGCCTCCGAGTGCATTAGAGGACGTGAATTCCTGCTTCTTCAGTGCGGCAATAGCGTAGCATGAGGATGCAATTGTCAGGAACACAGCGGCAACTATGAGAGACGAGCCCCGGATAAAGAGCGTGAACCACTGGACGAGGGCCAAGCTGTATCGTCAGCATCACTCGCAAGCCACGACATATGGTACTAGTATAAATATTGCGATCTTACATCAAGTAGAAACCGGCTCGGGGGAGATTGTTGTTGAACCTTCTCACAAAGTCATCGAATCTCTGGGAGATAGGGCATATGCGAAGGAGGAATGGCACTTCAACGAAGATCAAGGTGAGACCGGTAGCACTATTGTACTGTTAGAATACATCCACCACAAAAGCTGAGACTGATACATGCAGAAGTCGACATACATGCAGACAGCGGAGAAGATAATGAGACCGACGTTGAACGTGAAAATCGTCGCAATGCCAACTGCAAGGCAAATAATAACTGAAAGAATTCCGACCCTAGTTATCCATGTTAGATGTCACGTCACCGTCATAATATGAATCTTCGCTAAGGTCGTCAAAGCGTGCATGTTAAAGCCTCACCATTGGCCGTATAAACTGCATTCACGTTAGCATCAGTCTTACGAATCCATATTGACTCTGTAGATAAATACCTAAAGTTACGAGTCCTAAGTTCGTCTGCAATTGTCATATTGAGCAGATGCTATACACGAAATGGTACACTAGATATTCTAGAAGACAGATCGATTAGCAACCAACGTTTGATTCCCAGGGAACACAATGGACTACTCAACACCTCCACAGTTCCTATCGACGGGGTTACATACCTATTTATATGCCAACAGTTTGAATATGAGCCCAGCAGAGGATATTATTGACAGAACCCACTTGGAGTCAATGCCGCGTACGTAACAATTGTGTGGTGTCGCCGTTACGAGTGAGAGGGTCGAGGCGGTAATGTAAGTATGAGCGGCGTTGCATCGGACGCGCAAGACGACACAGACCCTAACCTTGAAACCAAAGAGCTATTTTTCTGAATCTTGCATATTGTAGGAACAACGCCAAGCAAAGTGGGTTGGGTGCTCTTCAATTCTAAACTTACATAGAATTCTTTTAGTATATAGCAACCATCATGAGCAGATATCCTCGTGATTTTCTATGGAATCAACTTCTCCGATAGCAAATCGTTTTTACAGCCAATGAATAGGATCTACAAGAAGCATGCTGACGCTTTGAACCTAGGAACGAATTGCTTCCTATTTGACAAATTCTTAAAGGTAATAAACTTGCCTTGTTTCTGGATTCTGCAATATTTTCCATGATGACATGTGTTTTACACCTTATCTACATTATCTGTAACTCTCAAACGAGTGGGGTAGAAAAATTTGACTACTGATTTGTTACTAAATCGATTGGTTCCAAGACAAATCCTACGTGATCGGATGCTAACTGATTTTTGAAACAGATAATCTCAGATCCTAAACGATAATTGCCTTTAGAATGTCATTAATTATGATTCTAACGGGAACTGTCATTGCAGCCAGAAAAGTCGTACGGTCCTCCTGCTGGGAGCGAATATTAGCGCGTATCTATCTCAATTCTGTCGCTGGAACAATAAGCTTGTTAATATATTTAATGCATCCGTGTTCCACGATTTCGGGAGAAGTGTTTATAGCGTAGTCCATCAAATTCCATAAAACATGCTTATATGTTTGTGATGCTGAGCCCTAACCCGTTTGTTCTGTGAGAATTCTCTGCGCGCCGTTCAGCCCACACTTCGTTCAGGACTGCAAACAGATAAATATTCTAAATATGCCACTGTCACTAACAGAAGAGTCATACCTCAGCGCATCGCTTTCGCAGCGGCCACCATGTCGACCGGACGGCCGGGATCAATTACAGTTCCGACCAATTGATGCTGCGGCAGGAATTTTACCAACGACCAATGGATCTGCGCGTATACGGTTAGATGATGGTGGAGAATGTATTGTTGGTGTCAAGGCCGAGGTTATTACTGTCTCGCGATCAGATAACGTGCATGTTGAGGTTGACTGCGATATGTAAGATCTACGTGCGAAACGCAGCCATGATTATATTAGCTAATTAATGCGTAGTGTCGGGTTATTGCCTAGTAGTCCGCTACAGAATTTGCTATGCTCGACGCTAGAAACAGCGATTAAGAATTCACTGCCGTCTCGGTTACTTCGAATTACGAATAAGTACAGATACAAGATATTCGTTGACGGCATTATTCTTGACCACGTATCGCATCCGCTCACGTTATTTTCCATGACGACGTACTTGGCGCTTCTGGACACGCGTTTGCCCCGCCTTGCGCCGGACTCGCTCGGAGGGAATGACAACGATAAGGACGAGATTGGAATTCCCCAATTTTCGAGCGACTGGGCTGACGCGGATAGACTGTGCATGAGTTGGACGCCGCCTCTTGTCCAGCTTGCGATAATTGTCGGCAAGAATGTGTTTGTGGATGCTACTGGAGAGGAAGCTGAGGTTAGCGATGGTGGGTTATTGACAGTTTGGCATGATGGCCGGGTAGTAGGCTTGCGGGTAGTGAAGACGCGCGATTCATGTAAGCAAGTGTTTAGTATCAACAGCATTAGTAACGCTGTTGAAGTACTAGCGAGTGCATCTCGAGACATGGAAAAAGCGCTCAAAGGAATCAGAACGTCATAGATGATTACGCGACGCAGGTGATATTGTACAGTATGGATTGGCATTTTTGTGATTTGTATGATAGTCAAAAATGCTGAGGTCGCATTTCCGGAATAGCATTACATCGCATTAGTTTTTTATATTCATCGACTAGCCGCCGTGTCCGCAGCCAGCCGTCGCTCACGCCGCTCTTTTAATAAAGCCTTGCCAAAGTTATCCAGCGAATTTGGCTTTAGCCCCAGCCGTTTAGCATCCGTGACTTGCAACGCATACTGGATATTACTGTCGTTCGCCTCCGCCATCCGATTAACCTCATCGATGATAGCTTTCCGCCGACAAAAGAACTGCTTCTCTGCACTGTTGGCGCGCCATTGGGTTCCGTAATTGTACTCGAGGTACTTAATGCTTGGCCTTCCGTCGAGGCCGATCTCCCATTCTTCCCAGAGCTGAAACACGGACTCGAGCTCTCTTGACATTTTGTATGTCGGAGCTGGCCGGTGAGGTGTCCGCAGTACTGGTCTTGCCGAAGTTGGACGTGCATGAATTGTAGACGTGGAGGATATTGGTGTCGTCATGCTGACGGACCGATTAATTAACGGTCGTGATGTCTCTGGTACTGTCTGTGATTGTTCAGGAATGCCAGCGGATGTTGGCCGTGCATTGAATATAGATGTATTAATCCCTGTGCCAACACCAGTTATCAGCGACGATCGCGAAGACTCGTTCCAAGCATCCGACAGGGTTCGCTCTGTGCTTTGTTCCAAATCATGCGCGACGGATCTCAAAGCCTCAGCGAAAATAGTCCTGAGATCAACCAAGGATTGCTTAATCTCCGTCGCCAATATGGCCTTAAACTCGTCTGACATCGCCTGTTTGATGCCGGCAACCATTGCGTCCTGAAACGTGGCGACGAGGCTTTCGCGGTCGGCCTGCACGCCGTCCCGCAGGCTCTCTGCAATTGCAGGCGCCATGCCGTCGTTGAGGCTATCCCACGCCTGGTCTTCGGACGAACTTCGACGTTGCTCGGTCATGTCGATTGCAATACTGTCTACTATTATGCAAATAATGCACTAGCTAGTGTTATTGACGGACATGATGCTGTCATTATTGTTTTGTGACATAACTTATTCCTCGAGCCGACTTGAAATAAGGCATCGCGCGCTGCGATTGCCACTGTATCGCCCACATCAGCACGTGACAAAATTGACCATAAATTTTCCACATTCCTGTCCCTACGTAGACGATTAAGACTATGATAGGCCAGGATCAATAATATTGCATATCACTATTTTCATCATATCCTACAAATATAGCAGAGGACGGGTACGGCGGGATTGTTCGGGTGGCTGGGCGACCCCGCAATTTCCCGGACCGCCCTAACCCATAATTGCCAGTTCGTGACGCCGACGCGTCCGAAAGCGGCAGTCGCGCTGGTTCTCGCGCATGGCCGCGGGCGTCGTTATATTTTTTCGCGCCAAATCGCGTTGCTATGTACAAGGGAGGAGAAGGATCCTGAGCTAGTAGGCCTTCTCCGGCGACGACTTGACCTATCTATCTTTTTTCTCCATACCCACATTCCGCTCGTTTGTTCCCTGCCTCGTGCACTTTTCGGTTCAGAACATACGGCCGTTAGTGACTTTCGCCGACAACTCAGGATCCTCATCGCGTTGCGTCGCCAGTTCTGACAGCCAAGAGATGTTCTTCCACAACGAGCAACCGGAGCTGCAACGCGCGCATTACGATGAGTATATTATGTTCCAGCGTAGCGTGCCCAGCGGATCGGCCTTGGGAATGCAGCAGAGCGCGGGAATATCGCACAAGCGGACTATTCACGAGGCATACGACGAAGACATCGAAGTTCCATTGTGCAGCGGCTATACGCTCGGGAAGGTTGCGGGCATGAAGAAGCGGAGCGAGAGGCCTATCGAGACGCATATTCACGGTATATCCCGTTTTCCCCACTTTTTGTAATTTCGTTTTAATTGGAGTCGGTACTTACTAATTCTCAGCGTCGACTCTGCGACGACTTTTCGAGGCAGCACAAACACAGCAACACGTCGACACCGGATCTCGAGGGCCAGTATCCTCCAACCGCGATCTGTCGTGCGAGGACTGCGATAATGTGATCATGTTAGACGAGTACACGTACGATCCGGAGTCATATTCGTGCTTCAGTTGCAACCGAACGGTATGCTGGCGCTGCTCTTTGCGATCCCAGCTAACTAACAACGCGCTTGAATGTCTTCAATGCGCAAACTCGCGGTCTGCAGGGCTATAAGTGGCTGATTGTACATCAGGTTTCGAGTGGCAATTTTTGTATCATAGAATTTTGGTTTGTTACATAGTACGGGGATGGGGCATGCTGGTGTCTATTTGTTATTTATTTCCTAATTAAATCGCTACACCTCGCTAGACCAAGCGCAGTCATGGTAGAGAAATACGGGTGGGTTTTTACCATCTACATGGCAGACAACCTTCGGCACAAAGCGGTCAGTAACAGAAGCCTCTCCCTCTTGCACTTTCAAAAAGCGATTTTCCAAACACTCTTTGGCTACACTAAATCCTTTGCTATGGATTTGAGTGGCTACTCCTTCCCTCAAATGGTCACTTCGAATGACATTCGAAGGAACTCCAAAAGAAAACTCGTGCAGTAATTCAGCAGTGGATTGGTGTCCAAGCCATTGTCTGCAGATATCACTCAGATTTTAAAAACAACTTATCTCAGTCTCATTGACGATAGTTCACGATACGCGAGATGCGAAGAGGAAGTCACAGATTTATATGATTATTGTCGATATAACATGTTTTATAACCTCTCTGCGCGTGCCTCGTGCGGTCCTGACTTCTCAGTCGATAAGATTTACCGTCCATTCGTCCTCTTCGAAGAACACTTGCCCCAAATTTGCCAGAGAGTACTTCCGATTTTTGAACAGGAAAGGGTACAGAGTCCAGAAGGTAGTGTTGGATGAATTAGGATCATTTTTCATGGACCTTTCTTGTGTAGCTAAAGCCTCCGGGAATTTTTTTTTCCCCACTGGGTTTTGTTTGTCCCGGAGGATTTTCCCTGCACCTTTGTCCAAATGGAGTTCCTTTTTATTCATGTACATAGAGGTAGATTGTACGTAGATTAAGAGGATTGTACGTAGATTAAGAGGGTGGCTACTTGTAGCTGCCCGCTGAGGCCTGCCTCCTTGCCTTCTGGTCCGGCCAGAATGTGCATGCAAGACGCCATCGGGACTCGGCATTTTGTTCGCAAGTTCAAAATCCGGGGTGGGCGGCTGCTGGCAGTCTAACAACGCAAGAGGCAGAGATGGGCTGCTGCACAGTTTCGCTTCACCGGATCTCCACTAGGTTCAGTACAGAGGTTCGTTGCTCGCACGAGTTATAAAGGATCTCAGCCGGCCAGCCTCCGCTCTTGCGGTTCCGAGGGTATGGTTGGCTGGCACCCGACTCGCAGAGGTTGATCTTGCAACTTCCAGTGACGTGACGAAGCAGCGCCGAATGAAAGCAGTCAGCCATGAAGCAATGAGGCTTAGCTTTGCACGAGGTGGATGGATGTGACTAAGGATTGTTGTCAAGGCGGAGTATATAGCGTAAATAAATTTGTGTATGCTAAGTTATTATAAAAGAGGAATGGTCGGTTTACTCCCCATGAACCTCCATAATTTGCTATCCATATTAAATTTTTTAACTGGAGAAAAGGTCATTTTCAGCGGTAGTTTTGGTTATACAAATGCTAACCATAGTGACATTAGAAGCGGAGAGTTGCTTCATATTGTGTCCCAAAATAGATATTTCCTTGGAATGTCAAGAACGTCACAGTCGCGGTGTCAAAGTTATCAGCGGAGCCGCATGAGGATTGGTTGTCCTGGCTAGTCTAGCGCGCAATGTAGTAAGCAATTCATTGCGGATTATTTAGCTTGGAATATTTCCGTAAGTCATAATTTAATAGCCTAGTACCTGGTCGAAGAAGTACTTTCCATTTCAATTGCAAGTACTTGACGAGCTCGCGGAGAGTATATATTTACTATTATGAGATAGGATCAGTACAATACGATTATCTCCAAATGTCATCGGTCGCATCATCCTCGCGAGCTGCCCAGGCGGCCGCCTCGCCAGCAGTTCCTCCGTAAAGTCTTCATATCATTTCACATGAGTTGCCGGCCCTAACGTTAGGTGTACATAGGAACGTCATCAGGGCGCTGGCTCTCTTCACTATTGCGATGGTGACGGCTCCGCTGAGTTCGTTCTACATATCACTGAACTACATCTTCGGTACGTTATTCGCGGTTTTGGCCGTTTTGTCGGTAGTGTTCACAAGGCGGAGGACTTTTTGAGCTAATCGCTATGGCTAGGTGGAAATAGACAGTGGGCGGGTCTCGTCGCGGCTCTTGTCGCGAATGTCGTTGTTATTGGCTACGTCATGTTCGCCTGGAACGAGGACGGGATGCTGTATAAAGGAAGCACACCCGACGATGACGAAGAAACGAAAAAGTCAAAATGATGTTGCTATCTTGGTCTCGCTTTGTAAATAATAAAAATTAATAATTTGGCTCTGTGGTTCAGGGTGGGATGACTCCAGGTGGCCCAGAGGACGAGTTGTGACGCTCTTTTGGTATATATTCGAATGGGAGTGTGTGTAATTTGTACTTACGCGCTTAATATACGTGAGTCGACCTGCTGTTTGTAATGATCTTGAAAATGAACTTGCAAGTCGAAAGTCGATGCTGTTTGAAGGGATAACCCAACCTCTGCATAACCACAAAACATAGTGCCTTATCCCACTTTTCACTCGTCAAGTGGAATCCTACATGTACACAATCATACTCATATTAGTGCTACTGTGCGTGGGCATTAGACGAGAATGTCAAGACTACAAAAGAATTTGCTGAAATCAAAACTATCGACGTCATCCACGCCGGATCGGGTCCTTCATGAAGAAACAGATGACGGCGTTTGGGAAGAGGGCGATCTCGTTGACACCAATTCGCAAACTCCTCCCCACGATATTCCAGCTGCAGAATTCGCGGTCCCAGAAAGGTACGCTTCCCAGATTTTAACTTGATGGGAACATACTAACCTTTCTTGACAGACGTCCACGAAAGCAGCATTACAAAGCCACACCGTGGAAGGCGTATTGGCGCGTCTCAGATTCACCAGACCTCTCATCCCCCCCATGCGCGTTCAAGGTATACTACACTACGCCGACACCATCGCCTTCTAAATCCCCCACATGGTTCATATTTCACCACGGTGCGGGGTCAAGCGGCTTGACATTTTCTGTCCTGGCGGCCCGTATTCACGAATCTCTCCCAGAAGTCGGCGTCCTGGCTTACGACGCGCGAGGCCACGGGGCGACGAAGACCGCGGATCCGGATGAGAAGGACGCGAGTTTAGATACACTCGCGCGGGATTTTCTTAATATTGTCGCGCACGCAATGCGCCTTTCGCCCTTGCCTGCGGACAACAAAAAACCAGTCGAGGTAGTGCTTATAGGGCACTCGCTGGGCGGAGCAGTCGTGACCGAAGCCGTCCGACGATTTCCAGAATTCTGGTCGCCGGACAACCTTCCGAAGCCAATTATAAGCGGGCTAGTCGTTCTTGATGTTGTCGAGGGCTCTGCCTTGGAGGGATTGGGCAGTATGCGGTCGTACCTCGCGAGTCGGCCGCAATATTTCAGGTCGCTCGAGGACGGTATCCGGTGGCAGTAAGTCCAAATCTCACTTCCCAAATGAATGCATCTGACGACAAGACAGTGTTAAATCGCATACTGTCCGCAACGCAGTCTCAGCGTGTGTCTCTGTCCCTGGGATTATTCAACCAGGCGCAAATGGGCGATACCAATGGATTACGGATTTGTCATTGACTGAGCCGTTCTGGAAATCCTGGTTCGTGGATCTATCCTCAAAATTCCTGGAAGCGCGGTCGGGGAAGATGCTCGTTCTGGCCGGCACGGACAGGTTGGATAAGAAATTGACAATCGGGCAGATGCAGGGGAAGTACCAGCTCGAGGTATTGCCTGAGGTTGGGCATTTTATACAGGAGGACGCGCCAGAGAAATTAGCTGCGCTGGTACGTTTTTTTTGTTCAGTACGGAACAGAACAGGTGCCGGTTATGTGTGACTAGTGCTAATATACACAAACGACATAGCTCGAACAGTTCTGGCAAAGAAATAGACGGGGAGCGGCACTCGAAATCAAAGCGTTAAACGCGCATTCGCTCTTATGGGGAACATCAGACTCTTCTACACCAGCAGTTATGCCGCCTCCGAATCAGTAACGTGTACAAGCCGCTGCAGACTATTCACTGGTCAGTGTCTGTCGAGCATATTTGGAATCAGTGAGCCATGGAACTACTCGGAAGAGGATTGTCATGACGTCATCGCACCAACTTTTTGGATGTGAAAATATTGCCTGCCAATACGAGAGGCGCACAGTTGCGGGATATAGGAAGATGGAGCACTTGGGCCAGAGAGACGACGTCATCATGTCCAAGTTTTGTGCGGCGTTACAAAATAGCCGACACAAAAATAGCCCACTCAAAATAATGGCTTTGTATATATATATATATATTATTAGGTCTGACGGATGTGGCTTTATTCTACTAAATCTCATTCATATATGCTTCACCCTTGGCTAGCGTTCACAAGGTCACGCGAGTCTGTTTGCAATCCAGTAGGACAATGTCACAATATCGGGTTCCTTGTAAGAGAGTCATACCGTTATCGGCCTAGCGTTAAAGAAAAAACGTAAAACGCCACCGACGATTTGCAGCTAGCCATGCGCTAGCTGACCCGGCGTGCTTTTGTTAGCTGCAGGTCGACGTCATTGTGCACCCAGGTGGTCCTCGTCACATTTTTTTTCATTTTTTTTTTTTTTTT
>JAJLTN010000137.1:21633-93392 GCA_030568215.1 Lipomyces kockii
GCTAATTGTGGTTGAATTAGCGAGCGGCGCTGTCGGTGACAGGTAGGCGTTAGTTAGGTCTGGCGGGAGGGCGCGAGGTTGTAAGTTTGTTAGAGAGAAGAAAAAACGGCATTTTAGTTAACTAAGAGTATCATACATTCCGTGCAGCGCATATAACTGCTTCTAACGTAATGTAATAAGCAGGGGCCAGCGAGCCCCATGATCATGAAAGGGCTCCTTGCTGCACGCTACATAGCCTCGCACCAGCATCCGGACCCTGGGCGGACAATAAACAAAATATATCCGCTGTAAATCGCCCTTAACATTATTTTATCATGGAACACACTAGAACTGTAGTAGTCTGCTCTCACACAGCCGACTGTGGCGCAGTGGCTTGCGCACTGAATTCGCGCCGCGGGTAGGCAAAACACAGTCAAGATTCAGGGCGAAGACGCTATGCCGAACCAGGCTAGCGTTGCTCATCGCCTGGCGCTCGGTATGGCGGCGCACGCGACTGAGCACGCCCCTTTTGCTTTGAGTTGCGTTCGCTGTTGCCCGTGATCTGGCCGCGTGCTGTCTGCGTTGCCCGTTTGCAAATGTCTATATAAGCAACTCCCCACTCCCGGCCTCTTCTCTCGTCCATCCTTGTTTGCTCTCGCTTTGCATCCATCGCTCCGTTATCCGTATTTTTGCATTCTCTCGCCACTTCATCTGCACAAATGGCTACTGCTACTGGTATGTATTGTGATCGTCGTCTTGTTGCCACCCATTTCTCTGACTGACTGGCAGCTCCTGCTACCGCTGAACCAATCGTCGAGTCCGTGCCGGCACCCGTTGTCGAAGAGCCCGTCGCTTCCTCTGCCCCAGCCGCCGAGTCCACTCCAGAAAGGACATCTAAGCGACGCAGCTTCATCCCATCCGGCGTCGGCGAGAAACTCAAGAAGTTTATAAACAAGGCTGTTCCCAAGAAAGAGAAGCCAGCCAAGGCTGAGGGAGCGCTCGCGGAAGAGCCCGCCGCCGCCGCTGAGCCCGAGCCAGCTGCCACCGCTGAGGAACCCGCTGCGTCAGAACCTGCTGCCGAGCCCGCTGCTACTGAGGAGCCGGCTACTACTGAGGCGCCAAAGGAGGAGGCAAAGTAATAATCAATATTTCATCGTCACGTCTCTTTCGTTGTTTGGGTGTCCGTTGTTCATCGCTAGGTGTTTTGTTGACTGGGATGGGTTATAGTCGTCGTCGTTTCCTCGTTTAATCGGGTGGTTCCTTTTCCGTATATTAATCTGTAATTTTTAATAACTTCCTCTACTCGACGCTTTTACATCATACTAATACTAATTCACTATGGATAATAATATTGTGAGTGTCGTGTGCAGAATGGACGGTAGTAATAGTACATGTAACAATAGTCTCTAATGTCATTTTTTCATCTCTTATCTCTTAATCTTTGTTTTACTTCATCATATTTATTTAATAATTTCATATTGTTTTATGATTATGTTTTATGGTTACGTACAGGTGCGATTCTAATGTTCCTCCAATTAGTTCGGTTTGCAGCGATTGGTAATATTGTAATCACGATGTCAAGTCTGTATATGCTTGTTATTACTCAGTAATTTAATTTATTTCTCCTTACAAGATATCTTCCTCCTCCTCCTCCTAGTCCTTCTTCTTTGCTTCAAGAGTGCAAAGGTGCCTGTCACATGGTACTTCGTCGCGATGTTAGTTGTTCTGTTGTCGCTTACTGTTGTACGTGCGATAAAGTAAAGTTGCGCTAATAAAGTTGCAAGTAACTTTTTGAAACGGGAATCGGAAAAAAAGATATGAAGCAAAAATAAAGGGATGAGTTAGCGTGATAAGTCACTTATAACCCTAGACCTCCTCCATTCCTCAACACAACAAATCGTATGTATCATGAACACAATTTTCAAAAACTTTCAAAAGCCAAAATGGGGTCACACCACGGGTCAGACTTTAAAAGCGGTGACCGGTCCTTGAAAAGGTCCACTTCAAAGCACAGCCTCGACAATTCATGGTTGCTTAGGCACACCACCATCAGAGCATGCTCGATCTTGGGCAGCGCTCTCTCTTACAAAGACTTGTTCTATCTATTTCTTCAGAGTAGTTCCCTAGCCAACACTGCGTGCTAGTGATATGCCAACCGTCAGGCAGAGACTGATAGTTAATTTCATTAGGATAAAGCTCGCGGATACGAGAATGATGATTATATTAGGTGACAAGCTAGCTTGCAGTTGGTAGATATACACCCTTACGCGCAACACCAAATAACCAGCCTAATCCAACAAACTTACTGCTCGAGTTATAATATCGCCAAAGCCTCTACAAACATTTAGTAAAAATCCAACAAAGGGTCGCATCCATCATCAAAACTAACGACAAAATTGGAAGAGTGATCTCTCAGAATCATTAAATCAGTATTTTGTAAGCTCATCGAATGAAAAACATCTCACACAGTGTGAATATTAATCGTCGTCATCGAGATCATTTTCCGCGTCATTTGATATCAAGATTATAAACAGAATGAAACGTACCATTGTACACGAATCCGACAGAAACAATCACCTATCGAAAATACGATTAGCAAAATTTTTGCTTATAAGTTAGCGTCCAAATGATTTTGAACCGGACCGTAGGACAACACCGGCGGAGGGAATGAAACGGATCCGACACTTTCATAAAAATATTTGTACACCGAAAGAGTTTTCAACATGCATATTTATGCCCGCACGTCGTTAGACATTTATTTCTTCATTTCGCCATTCCCCTCCGCACCAGTGTCTCAACACCCATCAAACGAGAAGTGACAAATACCTATGCACACACGTTAACTTGATTCCCACAGACCCTTTTATTCATAACAACACGGGCAGAAGGAAACGTGAAATATTCGCTCATACAAGGCTGAAACTTGAAAATAGTTGTATCGTGTCCGCATATTTGAAGTTCGGAGATGGAAAGATGTAGTGGTACGAACTGTGTAATCACTGCGATTTTCCCGTTCCCCATCGATTATTAAATGAAATTTCGTGACATACCTGTTGTTTATTTAATTATGAGAAGTAAAAAAGCACAAGTAGCAATGCAGACAGTAGAATATTTGAAGGATATATTGATAAAATGACTAAATTTTGATGCGCTTTTTGGATCCAAGCAGAAAATTTATGGCGAGACGAGTTTTCTGTCGACGCCAGCTGGGCTGGGTTTGGGATTAGGGTTTGTCCACGTAGGGTTAGCTCTTTACGGTTCGACAAAAGGAGCGGCTATCAAAGATATCAGCTAACGCGGATCAGCGTCGATAGCGATGGCCACAGGGTTCTATTCTAAAGATGTAATTAACTGAAAACTCTTTTCTGGTTATTTTATGCATTGGGTCAGTGTTATTTCTGCTAATTTAACTTGAGCTTATTCTAATAGAGTACTTAATTTAACATTATTAACTCATCTTAATTCTCCAAGGAATATTTACACTGAAGTGAAAATCAAAGCACCTATTTTGCTCAACAGTATGAAAGTAAATCAACACAAAAACAATTTTGAATCCTCTCAATGCTTATTAACTATTCCAAATCACATGGTTCCTCATCAAAATTTTACTTTCTATTAACACTGTTGTGCAACACATGCTCCTTCATAGCCAAGCTACAGAGCGCACAACAAGCCGCCAATACTGTAGTAGTAATCAGCACAGCCCTGACAGCATCTAAATAACACAATGTGACATCCATCTTCCAATACTCCGGCACGTTACTAATCTCATCCACAGAATCCTGCACCCGCTCAATCACTTCCTCGCTTCCAGGTCCGGTTATTCGCTGGTAAAGTTTTGCGGATAACGTATTTTGGAAAATTGCCGCAGCCGTAGCGACGCCGACTGTCATCCCGATAGTCCGGAAACCGTAGGCGATGGACGTGCAGATGGCTTGGAACTCGTGCGGGATCGCAGCGATAAGTCCTACAAGTGTCGTGGTCAGGTACAATCCGCCTCCGAAGCCAGGCAAGAACAGCGCCACGGAGATAAACATCTTCGACGTGTCCAGCCCAACAGCCGCAAGCATTCCGGAGCCTAGGACAAGACAAATTCCAGCGACGACATTCACAGGGTAATATCGACCTGTCAAACGCATGTAGTAGCCGGCGAAGAAAGATCCTGATGCGCTGCCAATGAATTGCGGGATTAGACTTGATCCGGACTCGGTGGGCGAGGCACCTTTTACCGAGAGCAGATATATCGCGACATAGAAAATGTTGGTAAAAAATCCCATGCTCAAGAACCAGCCCGTGAACGCAGATCCAGCGACGGTCCGGTTCTTCACGAGACCGAGCGGGATAATGGGCTCCACGGCGATGTACAGCTCGGTGTAAACAAACGCTGTGAGAAGCACAACAGAGCAAAGCAGGCTCACAATCACAACTGGGTGGCGCCAAGGGAAGTAATTCCCGCCTGTGCTAACCCCGAACAAAAACAGAAAGAGCCCGCTCACAAGTGTGCCGGAGCCGAGAAAGTCGATACGCTTGAGAATCGTGTAATCAAGCTCTGTCTTCGAGAGCTTAAGGTTCAATGAGATCGCCACGATCGAGAGCACGATGATCGGGCCTTGAATCGCAAACGTCCACCGCCAGCCAACAGTATCGGCTAGGAAACCGCCGACGATACCGCCTGCGGCCGCCCCGCATCCGTACAAAATGTTGCCAATTCCTTGCAGCAAACCGCGTTGCCGGAGGGACACAATGTCGCTAAGAATAATTGCACTGAGGGTATATAGACCCCCACCGCCAGCCCCGGCAATAACTCGTGCCGCAACCAGGAACCAAAGACTGGGTGCGATGCCACACAGAACGGATCCAATTCCAAAGAGAACCTACTCTGCGGTCAGCCAGCCCGATCATACGCAGACAACACATTCGCGTACATTGCACGTAAGTAATACCGGCTTTCGTCCAAACAAATCCGACAGCTTGCCATACAATGGCTGAAACGTTGCCTGCGCTATAAGATACCCCGTAACGATCCACGACACGGATCTAAACTCATGGAAATCTGACGCAATCTTGGACAAAAGCGTCGCGACAACAGTACCATCCAACGCAGCTAAGAAGACACCGACATAGAGAGACAGAAAGACTGTGACTAGTGCGCTGGTCGTGAGCTCTTCTCGTTCTAGTTCATCGGCGAGTGCGTCGTCGTCCAGTTTCTGTTGTTGGTCTTCGATGTCATCGAGAAGACGGGTTTCTTCCGACTCTTGAATTTCCAGCTCGTCTATTCCTGGACTCATCCTGTAATTGTCTATTACCCGCTGCTACGTATCAGAAATACCGTTGTGCGCTGACTTGCGAAACCATTCAGGAAAAATAAAACAAAAGCAAAAAGCAGAAAATAGATGAGTCATGATGGCAAGCGGGGAATATCTTAAAGGGCCCGATGTATTTTCGCGCTAATAATTTTAAATGCAACTCGGGGAACCGGGAATACCTTAAAAGCGCCCCAAGTTTTTTTGCGCTAAGAAAGTTTAACACAGGCTATTCCGTTTTGGGTTAGAGCAACATTCACGGAAGTACTCGATCCTCGCGACGGTCAGAAACTTTAGATATTAGAAATAGACTCATATTCTATCATTTATTACAAATCCAAATTTTCATCTGTCGAGTACGGATGGCTTGATTTCCTCAGGGATGCCAACCATACTTCCATTATTCTGGACCTCTCTTCTGGACCGACTTGTTCTAAGAGATCCTCCTCTAGTTCGTAGTATCGGGTTCTAAGGCTCTCCAATATTTTCTTGCAAGTCAATGCCCGTCGCTCGGGAGCACCGATCTCATCGTATATGCCATTATGAATGTATTCATTGGTAACAGATTCATATACTTCGAAGCCAGATTCTTCGAACATAAAGGAGTAAGCTCCCAGTGGTCAGGTGTTAGGATGCCATAATGCACATCTGCAAAAAAACGTGTTGGCAGGGAATCAAATACTGCCGGTAGAAAGTGCAATCGCATTCTATCATCGGTACACAAGATAGTAGTGGCCTGTGGTCTTTTGGTACACAAGTCTGCTGTCCGTGACAGCTCCTTACGGAGCAGTTCAGCGCTCTTCATTTTGCGAAGAAAGGCATACTTCCCTCTTCCAAGAGACCAGTGCTTATGATGTATTACAATGCTCTCCTGGCGACACTTTTTCCGAGAGCGGTGCTTAATCTTGAATACCTTGTTGTGTTTTTTGTACCGTGCATGTGCGGAATCATATGCCTTGAGAAGGTCGTCCATGGCGGCGTTCCTAATGTCGTATGGGGTTTCCAACACCCAGGGCTTGTCCATCTTGTCGATTGCCTCCTTATTTAGGAATGTCACTCTTAGGTCTTTCTTCGTTCTTGCAATCTCCTTCTTTTCCACGGCATCCAAACATTGGTTGTAAGTCCGGCGTGCCGTGCCGAACCACTTGCGAAGTGCCTATAACTGACCAACAGGCAACTTCTGGACAGGCAAGGGGAACTTTTGTAACTCTGGCATATTTTCGGCCTCGTTGTGATGCTTTGTTCGGAAATTCAGCTGCGCGTCTTGCATTCCTTTATCCGTTCGCCGAGTTCAAGCAAGTGTGCGACAAGACCTGTCATTACCTAATTGTGTTAGACGCTCATACAGATACAGATAAGACTGAATACATTTAGGGACTTTCCCGTATTGTGTTTCTTAATCACACTGTGGAAATTCTCAACACAATTGGTCATGTCGATCTGCACGCGTTCGACAAAACACTGACGCGCCAACGCGCTAGTCTACAGCAGAGGGGTACAATGTTACCGAGGTATATTTTGTTACCAAACCTGGGAAATAGCTTTTAGATCTGTACTGCCAACATTTCGGAAATTTGAGCCGATTTAAAAATACTTTCTGGCCTTACATATATAGCATCATATCATACTCGGCGGCGATCGGGGCTGAAAATCAGATTTTAGAAAACCAACCAAATAAATTTCTACTCAGTTAACTAAACGTCTACTGTGTAACAAGTAATACCCCCCCGTCCTGACTTTCAACTCTTTCTCGAGTAAAATGATGGTGAATGTCAATACGGCTATGAAATGTAGGATTGGCTGCCATGGAGATAGTACTCTGATTGTCTCCGTAGATAACCGTGGGATTAAGTTGGGGATAGTTGGACTCCCTGAGCAGGTGACGCAGAATCCGTCGTATGAATGCAGAGGTTGACGCAGCTGTAAGAGGAAGATATTGAGAGTTCATTTCGCCAACAGGGCTTATAATCTGTTGTGTTCCGAAGTGCTCGTAGCGGAGTGTGGACTCTCTTCCTGTATTCCCGCGTTCAATCATGATGACAACTTCGGCCGAATCCCACAATTGATGATCCTGTATTTCCGTGAGTGATGCGCAAATAGAGAACCCCCACGCACTCATACCAGCACTTCATGCATATTCTGCAGCAAACCAATTGAGCACAAGTCGTTTGGCGAGGATTTTATCCTGGCTTATTTTTTCCCTCCACCAGTTCACACGGCTCACACGATATTCCCACAGGTCTTCTCCATAGTATATTGCCAGTTTACCAGTCTAGGCCCGCAGTATTTGATCCATTGCCGATATGTAGAATACCATGAAGATTTGACGTTCGACCTACAAGATCAAATATATATATATATATATTTTCACGTAATTGAATAAAATTGCAACTGGCCTCGACTAGCACCAGAAGTGAAATTCGCTCCTGTGTGGCAATGGAGTATACCTTGGCCAGTTGAACAATAACCTCAGGACTTGTCCTACTAAAGTATGTCACAATAACTGAAGAAACCAAACCAGGTATGAGCACGAATGCCTAGGGCAGACATACGATTCCGCGTATAACAGTAGGGAAACTTTTTAGTCCCGGTGTCAAGAGTTTCGAGAAAGATGGATGCATTCGTCTCATTTGGCCAGGACACCTACGAACAGAGAATCTCAAATTCAGTCTCAAATCAAATCGTCGCTAAGGCTTTTGTTTCAAGGCTAGAAATGCCGCACGTCGGTTGGCCATTAAATCGGGGGTCTTGCCACCCGTACTATGATACCACTCTGCCTTAGCTCGATTTTCCAGTCATTACTATATTCAACCCCAAAGTTTCTGCAACACAATTTGCATCAAATACCCCATCAATGCGGAAGAACCTTAAAGTCCATTCTACAGTTGTACTGAATCGAGTCAAGTCGAAATGAGCTGCCGGTAGGCTGCACCACGCGACGTTGAAAGTGTTGCCGGATGGCGTCCTTGAACCGCTCCCAGTCGTCAAGCACTTTCTCTGGGTTGTGACGAAAAACGCTGCAGCGTTCTGGTCGTTAGTAAGGAGCGCACAGGACGAATTCGGACGGCTCGGAAAAGATGTGCGGGTTCGTCCGAGCTAGTCCGAATTGGTGCGAATTCGTACGAGTTCGGACGGCCTCAGCCATTATTAAGCTGATTGCTCATTATTAAGCTGATTTCTCATTATTAAGCTGATTGCTCATTATTAAGCTGATTCTCATAGTCACATCTCCAATGGCGAAAAGTAGACATATAAATTGGACGAAAGATATCGTGGAATGAATTTAAAACGCAGCGATTCAATAAATTTAAGAATTCAGATCGATCAAAACAGAATTTCGATATCTTCTTGCAAACAAGTTCAAATAGTCAAGGCCTAACAATATCGATACGAACATCAACAATGGCCCTACAAGCTGAACTTTCTGCCGTTCTTGAGAACTTCAGCAAGAACGTCCCTGAGCCCGTGAAGACAATTATCACCGAGGCGAGGAACGACTTCATAGGATCATTCAATCCCGATGCTGCCATCCAAGTCGGCGATGCTCTGCCTGAATTCCGTCTCAGCGACGCCGTCGGCACCGAACGCAGTAGCACAGAGCTCCTCTCTGACGGACCACTGCTGATCGCTTTCTATCGTGGCGAATGGTGTCCCTTCTGCAACATCGCTCTTGTCGGGTTTCAAAAGATCTTGGACGAGATCAAAGCTAAGGGCGTCACTTTCGTGGCAATTAGCCCTGAGCTGCCCAATCAGTCGCTGAGCACTGTTGAGAAGCATGATCTCAAGTTTCCCGTTCTTTCGGACGTGGGGAACAAATATGCCAAGAAGCTTGGGATTCTCTTTCAGCAGCCAGATTCCTTGAGACCGGTTTTCGAAAAGTTCGGTAACCATATGGCGGAGCGCAATGGGGATGATTCATTGATCGTACCTGTACCAGCGACTATCTTGGTTGATAAGAATGGAGTGGTGACGAATACTTTCATCGATCCGGATTACACGAAGAGAGTCGAGCCAGCGACTGTGTTGGAATGGATCAAAAGTTTGAAGAATTGAGGTTGTGGACTTTGAAAGATGCTGAATATCAAATGTATCTTAACGATGCTATGATGGAGGCTGTGCATGATTTTGTTTAGATGTAAATGTCTTCACGTCTAATTGAGGTTTTATTCACTAGATAATACCCATAATCCATATTGTTTACTGGGTGCCAACGATTTTTAATTTTAGATTGATTATTCCTTCTCTTAATAACACTACCGATTCGTCCCAGAAGCATCTCCTAAATCCAGAGAATCCCTATTTAAGGCGCATAACCCTGCAAAATGGAATCATAATAAAGTGCCTGACCACTCTGTGGCTCGAGGATTGACAATGTCGGCGCCAGCCACCAGGGTTCAGGGTTGCAGGGTAACTATACGCTTCACAAGAGCTTACTTCTTACGCCGGAGTATGAGTGAACACTGCAACGAGATCTGGCTTACTGATAACAACGACAGAAGAAGCTTGTTGCGGGAAATGCTGTCGTTGATTTCGAGCCTCTATATGGAGCAGCCTACCTGCCTCGAAAGTTCAAGGTCGCCATTGCCATGCCACGTACAATGAAGTCGATGTCTTCGCCCATGACGTTGGTTTGATCGCGATTGTTGATGATGAGTGTGATCTCACCGGCTTCAACGTTCTTGGCGGTGGTGGTATGGGTATCGCTCACAACAACAAGAAGACTTACCCGCGAACCGGTAGTATGCTTGGTTACGTCAAGAAAGCGGACGTTGTCGATGTGTGCGAGAAGATTATGTTAATCCAGCGTGACAATGGTGACCGAAAGGACAGGAAACATGGTTGTCTACACTACACCATTGACGATATGGGCTTTGAAGTTTGCCGTCAGAAAGTCGAGGACTTACTCGGATTTAAGTTCGAAGACGAGCGAGCATTCAGTTTCGAATCTAACATTGACCATTTCGGATGGGTCAAGGACTTGAGCGGGGACTCAATCATTTTACCATGTTTGTCGAAAATGGTCGTATCGCGGATACTCCTGGGTTCGGGATGAAAACTTGCCTTGCTCTTGCAATGAAAGGCGAGGCTGAATTCAGGTTGACTGGTGACCAGCACGTCATCATCAGCAACATTGCGGACGAGGACATGCCAGACATCAAGCGACTTCTTGCCGAATATAAGCTTGGTAGCCTGCAATTCTCATTCTCTGGCCTCCGATTGTCCTCTTCATGCTGTGTTGCGTCCCCCACGTATGGTGTCGCTCTAGCTGAGAGCGAGCGATATCTTCCCATCGTTATTTCAAAGCTCGAATCCAATCTTGAAGAACTTGGCCTTCGTCACGACTCTGTCGTTATGCGTATGACCGGGTTGCCCGAATAATGGCTGCGTACGCCCATGGCTTGCAGAGGTCGCTATGGTCGGCAAAGCGTATGGCGTTTACAACCCCATGTTGGGCGGTGGCTACGTCGGCTAGCGACTGGATAAGCTTTATAGAACCTCTGTTAACAAGGAACACACTCTGAGGAACACGCTCTCGAGCTCTTGAAACAGTTATTCAAACGATGGGCACTTGAGCGGACAGAGGGCGAGCATTTCGGTGACTTCTTAATGCGAGCTGGCGTCATTAACCTACGTTGGACGGCAGGATGTTTCATGACGATGTCGCTGAAGAAGGTGAAGAGTAGTTGTTCTGTTACAAAACATAATCAATTGGAAGTGTGACTGGCTGAGGTTGATATATATGTAGTGGATATTCTTTTTGATTTCATGCATTACGGGGAGCTGGGGCTTCCGTGGAAAGGCCCTAATGTGTACTGTCCTCGAACGAATGGACTCCCACGCATATCGACTCGACACGCCTCCGGGAATACACCCTGTCTTCCACACTCGTCTCTTACGACCGCACGGACTGGCAACCGCCCGCAACAATCCTGGATGACGCCGAGGTGTACCACGTGGACGGCCATTCTCGATAAGTGACGAGCCCCGCCCTGGGGCCAGGGTCACCGCCACCAGTACTTCGTAAGATGGACCGGCTATCCATATGTACGAATATAGGATATATACAAATATAGGAGGATTTAAATCCTAATTCTCATAACCAGCACCGTAAAACATCTGCATCCAGTCATAGTCACAGCCAATATCACCCAATGACGTCCAATCAATCCCGAGCTCATCATCTGCAAACTGAGTACCCCAGGAACCAGACCAAGATCCGGACCGGGAGGCCGAACCAGAACCAGGTGTTGCACCATTAATCCCAACTTCAATCGTACTGAACGAACTACCGTTAATCCGGTCATGCACCATAGTCGACGACGATGTCTGTGATAAAGATGATGTCGTAGTCATCTCTCGTCTGGGCACAGATCGAACCTTGATCTTGCCGAACCACGGAATCACAGCTGTGTATTCTTCCGGTCCGACGTCGATACCATGATGAGCTGTGTAGAGATACTCTAAAAGAGTCGCGGCTTGTTGCGCGACACTGCATTCGATAGCGCCCCGTAATTGGCGGAAGGTTTGAGTTAGATGTGTGATGATCTGCCAGTCGTCCCCATCCCTGGTAGTGTTGCGTGAGCCTGGCGGTGCAAGAAGATGTATAGTTATAACGAGCGCTGCATTAAAGATAATAAAATCCATCAGATCACATATTACTAACGCTGATTTGCTGCTGTTTCGGAGTACTTCGTACGTAGACACCATGTTCCTACAGGCCTCGACGGCTATTTCACGACTCGACTCGAACCTCAGGTCGTCGTCAAGAGCCTTTAGCATGTTTGGGAGACGTAGTGTTTTCCGTAGCTGAAAGAAGTACAACTTGCACAGTTGTCGAGCATATAGGGCGTCGAAAGACATATCGTTCTCAACCGGCATGACGGGCCACCACTCCTCGGGGAATAGAGTCGCGCAAGTCTGGATCTCTGTCTCAATGTCTTCAATGGGAGTATTCAGAAGACCCTGGTTGCGGTCACTGATATGCCCGGCAATACGATTGACGTGGTACATGATTCTAACTACAACTGGCGGATCCGGATCGATACTGGGCTGCGGATGAGAAACGGAGTAAGGAACTCCAAGGATCGACGAAAGTTGTCGATCCATCTGCCAGGCTTGTGACCATAGTGACTGCTGAACGGGATCATGGCACTGGTACGACCGGTGCATCCCCAAGAGTATAGCGCAGTTGACCGCCCTCCGTACGGTGAGCCACGCTCGCTGAGGCTTGCCCATGTTAACACAGAGTTTCATGTAGAGAAGCAGACATTCTAAGTGATCAAAACTTGCTACCGACTCTCCGACGCCTGCCAAAACGGCTTCTGCCGCCTCCATATAAACGTCGAAAAGGGTTTGTGGAGGTGCAGGTAGAAAGCTCTTTCGGTGATGTATAGCGTCCGCAGCCACCTGCTGCAAACACAGCGCGAGCCACAGAATGCCCTTCACAATTTTGAGCGGCTGTCGTGATTCGAATGAATTGAGAATAAAGTCTTTGACCACTGCAGCGCCGCCATAGAATTGGCTACGATTTCCTTGGTCGTGGCCTGGGGGTTCTGTGGGCCATATGAACCAGTAGTTCGTGGTAGACTCGAGTATTAACAGCAAATCATCAATCCGAGGTAAGAAGGCTTTCAGTGCTGCTAGGTACTCGTTGGTTGGTAGATGCTTTATCCGACGGATATGGTTGTCCCCGGTGCTATTGTCTGATCGAACATCTAGTGTTCGATTGAAAAGATCCACAAGAGGAGCCTGTTCCAGATTCTCCTCGGTACTCGACGGCGTGTCATAAATGGCAGATGGTGGCGTGTCCATAGTCGATCTGGCAGACCCGGGTACGGGACGCAATATTCCGATCGCATTATCCGGAGCCATCTCGACACTAGTCAAAAGCCCGACCTGCTCTTTGTCTGGACCCCGTAACTGACGGACCATATTTTCCAGTTCTTGCAATCTATGTTGCATTCCCTCTAGACTTTCCGCTGGACTACCGGCATTGTTGGAGGAAGTAGAAGACGACGTCCGCGGTTGCTGAGCTCTGCATGGCATGTCGTGGGCAAAGCATTCCTCGCAGATTGAGCTTTGAGGAGAGAATATGCAGCGCACTTTGCGTCTGCGACATTCTGCGCAGCTGCGTGTTCCAAGGCGCATTCGTCTGGATTGGTGGCTATTGCTGGCTGACATCTTGTCGATATTTCGACATCAATTAAATCGATTAACCCAAACCGCGGCGAGTTCCGTGTCTGCGGCAGAATCTACTTGTGTTCCACGCTAATCTAATCGAGTCTGTAAAGCAGAATGGGAAGCAATACACGTTGACAGGAGGAAACGACCGCACAGGACGAGCTCGGACCGCTCGGAAGAATGCTCGGAAGAGATGTGCGAATTCGTCCGAGCTAGTCCGAATTGGTGCGAATTGTGCATCAACCTTTGACAAAACAAAGTCGACCCTAAACCACAGCGACCCCGCAAGGAGAAGTCTAAAAGATTCTTACACTGTTGCACATCGAAGCCGGATTCTTCGAACAAGAAGGAACAAGTTTGGCATGTTCACTTGTTGGAATAACATAATGCAAAATCTGCCAAAAATATGTATGACACGCACTACCATCTATATCCACAGTGTGATGGCCGGTTTAGCTTTAGTCAAACTTAGCTGCGAAAACACCACAGCAATTAGATTGGACCCTAATCTAATTCCTACAAGAGTCATGCCGATAAGTCATCCCACCAGTTGGGACGGAGTATATACCAAGGACGTGATCCACTCTCGCATAATGGGAGACAAGGCTTGAAAAGGTATATGAAGGTATTCCACCCGGCGACAATGCTACTGAGAACGGAAATACACCAATATACTAAATTTTTCCGACATATTGATATTTAAGGGTTGAGACAGTACACTAGATTTTGCGCAAATATATGGTACCTGTATTGCCTGTCAGCCATATCAGATAAGTACAAGCCTTAGCGGACTTGGTCTCAAACTCACTGTGAGGGATTGGCAGTCGGTCAACCCTGAAATACTATATGGACTTGAAAGCTTGAGGCTTATGCCGATATATTTTAGAATATTCACTATGAGGACTCGGCGGGGGACCAGCGTGTTCTTATGTGCGTTCCTGCGCCCCCGTCCGAGCCTCTACAACCAATGAAAACTTTTATAATGGATAACGAACGAGCCAATAAAAATGAACGTATTACAAAAACCAAAAGCAAAGCACCCGAGGATCCGAGCGGAAGCAGCGTAGACTGTTCCGACGGAGGACTCCCACGGTTCGGCGGTCGCCGAGCAGGTACGAGCCCGTCAATAGCCGAGCCGGTACGATACCCTCAGGAGCATGCATGTTCCTGACACTCACACAGTGCGGTTAGCTGCTTGTTTACCCAATTATTACGAAATTCCTCATGTGCAAAGTAAATGCTGAATTCCTTAGATGTCGTCTTCGGTCCTGATGGCTATAAACGGCCGACGCAGCCGACGCTACAGACATGGCGCCGGTAACATGACCGTCATAAAATATACTGTTTTCATATAGATGTGACGTGTCCGTATTAACCATTATTATGCAAAGTTCATGCTTTCACCACTAACCCAATATGCTATGATCCAACCGACCCTTGACCTTCAATGCGCGCTTGCCTACGTACTGCCGCGAGAACATGTCATCCTCATGCTCTGACCTTCAGGACCATTCCCGTCTTCAAAAACCTTGTCATGAAAACAAAATTAGTAGCGACGCCCACAGTAGCTCCGCAAAACAATATCGCAGCGGTATACCCTGCCGGGGTGTTCAGCAGCGCCCCCGCAATCGGCGTACCAATAAGCAATCCCAACCCGGCTACAGCAAACGTCATTCCCAAACGTGTGCCAATAACCTTCATATCTGGAGACAACGAAATCAGCACCGACGGCGGCAATGAGACGAACGAGCCAGAAAAGAAGCCGTAGAAGAACGCGACGAGGATAACGCTTGCTGCCGTAGTGGAGGAGAGCCAGCTGAATACGACAATCATTGTGAGGACAGCACATGGAGCGAAGACGTTTAGCGGGCCGATTTTGTCGGCAAGGAGGTTCGGAAATATACGACCAAAAATCGAACCGCCATTGAGGAGTGATAGCAAATAGAACGCCGTCACTTCGGAGAAAATTCCTCTATGGACGGCATATGCTTGGATGTAATAAAACGGGGTGTACAGGCCCACGAAGCCAAAAAAGACGACGACAGTGAATGCCATGTAAGTGGGGTCGTGAAAAACGGTAGCATCGAAGAACTTGCGCCTGTCGGTCGAATTGGTGCGGACTTTCATGACGGCGAGCGCATATGCCTGCGTGCCCAACATAATGAAAGCGATAATTTGTAGCCCATCCAAATCCAATCCGAGGCTGCAACCTGTGAAAGATAATAGGGTAGATAACCCCACCGAGGGACGATCCCGAAGCCGAAATTCCAGTTGCCACGATCCGCTTAGTAGTGAAGTACTGTGGAAGAACAGCTACACTTGGAACAAACAGACAACCGCTGCCCAGACCAGTCACCACCGCCTGTGCAAGAATGACTTGCCAGTACTGCGTGCACAAGCTAGTCATCATCATCCCAAAAACTGTAAGAAACGAGCCAACAATAACAAGCAGTCTGAAGTGTCCTTGGTCGAAAACGGGGCCGGTGACGACGCCGATGATGAGGAGTAGGAACGACTGGATAGATCCGATCCAGGCGATATCACCGGCAGTTTTGTTTGAAAGTTGGACGCTGACATAATAGTTTTCAAATGCACCAAATGTATTTGAGATGCCCCTAATGCCGTTAGAAACTATAAAAAACTACATTTCATAACTAAATTCTTGTGATTATGAATACCAGCTGTTGAAAAATAGAATGACCCCGAGACCTGCAGCCATGAGATAAATCCGCCATTGGGTATGTCGCCAATCGGGGCTTTCGCCTTCTCACTTAGCGGAGTTGACAATACCTCGGACTTGCTCTCAACATCAACTGATCCACCAACGACAGTACTTTCAACAGGAAACTCTATCTCTCGCTCCTCATGCGAAATAGCACTCTGGCAGACGTTCTGGATGGACATTGTCGCCGAGAGAATCGCTCGAACCTTAGTACCTTTGATGACAGTAGAGGTGCTGTTGTGAAGGTTGATTCACGCTGTTGACAAAGTCATGGACCTTGGCAACTTAACGTCACCATATATAGTTTAAACGCCAGTATTGGATTTCAGAGTCAGCAAAATTAGAAAGGACAGAGATAACTTATATATAGTAGAAACTATCCCCACACATTACCAGTCAAAGCAGCTCAAGTATAGTCGACCACAGCACACAGAACAGGAAATTGTTTTCGGATCGGAAAGTACAAAGTTGCGCTTCGGACAAACGCGAGCGGCCAGCGAGGGTTTACTAACCACTGCGGAGGCGGTCTCATTACATCTTACTCCGAATCTCCGATGCTTCATCGGAGCTTTCGGCTCGATGGCACTCTGCCGCCAAAAATTTCGCCGGGAGATGTCTGCGTACCGGGAGGCAACCCAGACATTTCGACAATTGCTACTCTGTTTGAATAAGAGCGGGACAAACAAATATACGGCTAGATAACGTTGCTGCTCATGACGTCGACTCTTTCTATCTCAGACAACTCGGTTCGGAAATCCCGATCGGTTTGCGGGTAAGGGGTTCTCTGCATTTGCTTACTCATCAGTTGGCTTACTCATCCAGGGCCGTCCTCATTGTCGTAACCCTGGCTCCAAGTTTTAATAAGTACTAAGGTAACTATGAATTTCTACATTGGAGGGTCATGGAGAGTCAAATTCAATTAAGTGGGTGGCTTGCAATGGTCATGCAATCATTCAGTGGCCGTGACAAGAATTACAATCGTGTACATATGGGTACCAGCAGAGAGGGATGGTTGTGAATCTTAGAAGTTAGTTACGTTACTAATTAAAATGGGCTAAAAGTCCAAAATGGCACTGGCCGGCCTACTCTACGCTAGTCTCAAAGAGAAATGGTTGGTAAAGGTCCCATGAATCTCCTTTAATATCATGAAACTTCTTAGTGGCATTTTTGATATTATCTCTCAAATTAATAATACTAACAAAGCAACGATTATATTTTTATTAGGGATCGGCACGGATACACGGATAACGGATATATCCGTGGATATCCGTCGCGGATACGGATACGGATAGAGAATATGCGGATATGGATACGGATACGGATACGGATAGAGAATATGCGGATATGGATACGGATACGGATACGGATAAGGTAATATTGATTAGTCATATGATATCCACGGATACGAGTAACAAATTCAAATGTGTAAACTAATAATACTGGGAGAGTTTAAATGAGTTGCGATTTGCGAAATATCAGTTGTAAAGGGAATGGAAGTTTAATGATTCCAGAATTTGGTGCGCGCTTGGCTGTGAGCGGAGGAACTTGAATCAGAACATGGATCTGAACTGCTTATTTACCGGGTTAGGGTGTATGCCCATTATTGAGTGCCGGATAGATAGCGGTTTGAAGCCCAATTGAGTGGTCAATATAGTCAGTTAGTATCGTAGGATCATCCTCTTTCCATAGTCCTGGGCTCCAAACCAAAAACGACCGAGCAAAAGCCCCTTCAAAGTCACGTGAGTCGTATGTGGATACTGCGGATACGGATACGGATAAAGCCAATATATCTGGATATGGATACGGATACGGATATAGATATTTTACGCGGATACGGATACGGATACGGATAAGGAGAATTTGGCCTGGATATTATCCGTGCCGATCCCTAATTTTTATAAGTTATATATTATTAAAAATATATAATTTTAAAGGCTTAAAGATATGAAGGTGATCTAGGTGTGATTTGACTGTCTCAAAGCTTAATGCTACTAAATTTCTATAATATAGATAAGACCGGCTTTCATATCAGTTAAGGGAAAAAGGAAACAGTTGTAACAGTTTATTCAAAAATTAACTTATAGATTAATAGCGCTTTCTTATAAGAATTAATTATAGTAGTTGAATAAGTTATAATCAACAGTTAAGTGATACTTCTAATATAATCATTAGTAAAGTTTATGTGGAGAAGCAATATCTTTAATAATATTTTAAAGATAATTATCAGATCATTAACTTATATTAGATAATAAATACATCACAGACTAGATTATATTTGAATAATTTTAAAAATTTGATTTTTAAAATGATAATTAAAAATAAAATATAAGTTACCTAACTTAACTTAACGTACATGTATAAAAACCAGCCAGTTTAGTCAACAATGCACTATGCCTCTTTTGGACACGCTCCCGCGCGCGTTGTGCTACGTCCGTACATCCTGCATATCTGGAGAGGCTACCGGATTAGACGATTCACCTTCGGCAACTCTAGAGACTCTATTTTATTTATTTATTTTGCCGTGAGTGTAGTCGAGTCGAAACTTGACTAGAACGCCGCTTTAGGTGAAGAGGAAATCTGTGTCGTACGGGATTATAGATATGGACTTGCCTCATGGTCCTCGTCTCTCCAGCACAATAAGGAGCTCCAATGGTTGTTGGACTTGCCGGCTCCGGCGCAAAAAATGCGATGAAAAACACCCTGTATGTGACGCCTGCACCGCACTCCATATCACGTGCCACTACGACCAGGACAAACCGGAGTGGATGGATGGCGGCGTGAGACAGGAAGAGATGGCCGAGAGGCTCAAGCGCGCGGTTAAAGAAAAGGCCCATCGCCGCCGTGGGGCCGAAGCTACCAGGGACCAAGCTACCAGGGACCTGGCTATTCCGATATGCGACCTCCTCAAGGCAACCCCAGACATTCACAATGATGGGATGGAGCCGTGCCCCGAGGCATCCAATATCTGGCTCCAAAGTGGGGCTGACCGTACGCTTACTAGCAAGGATGCTCGCGAAAGTATAGCCTTCGGACGGTCTGACACTATTCTCTTCATGTTTTACCTCGAACACTTGCTTCCCTTCCTGTTCCCATTCTACCGCCCCTCTCTCCTTCAAGGCGGTAGAGCATGGATCTTGGAAATGATGATAAGCAGCCCGGTATTGCGAAATGCAATCCTATCCCAGAGCTCATTTTTCTTCTCTCTCGCGCTGGGAACGGCCAATCGCGATGTAGTTTGGGAGACGGTGCTCACACAGACCAGGGATTCCTTTGGGGTGCTGAGACAGGCGCTGCAGGTTATCGATGGCTCAGGCATCACAGAACATCTTCGCGGCGCTGTACGGATCATGGCAAGCATCATGCAGGTGCAGCGTTTCGAGATTGCGCTCTTGAGCTTTAACAACTGCCAGGCACACCTCAATGCCGCTCTGGCTCTTTTTAGACAGCTCCTCGACAGCCCTGGCACCGTCGAACCGGCGGGGCCCAGTTCAAGCTTCAACGCTGTCATAAGCCGCCTGGGGCCGTCGTTATGGATTTTGCCTGCCCAGAGTGTCCAGGTTCCGAGTGCTGAACAGGCCGCCTTTCGCTTCTCATCAACCCTTTTGATATTGGATGACATTATTGCCAGCACGGTGCTTCAGGAGCAACCTAGACTCTACGAGTACCACCGCAGCCTTCTTGGTAATATCGATGGCACCGACCCCCCTATCAATCTTGAGGCTGCTGTAGGGTGTCAAAATTGGGCGTTGCTACAAATCGGCGAGATTGCTGTGCTTGACGCATGGAAACATCGATGTAAGAGAGCCGGAAATCTCGATGTCATGGAGCTGGTCCACCGCGCCACAGCCATCAAGGACTCGTTGGAAACTCATCTCACGCGGCTCGAAACTGATCCAGTAATTATTCCAAAAGAGGGTAGCAGCCTGCTGGATGTCTTCACAGCAGATTACTTCCAGCAATCAAAAACACCCACCAGCCAGAGCTCCTTGGTTACCCGAGTCTGGGCTCATGCAGCGCTCGTTTATCTATTTGTCGTTGTGTCCGGATGGCAGCCCGCTAGCGTCGACGTGCGTTATCACGTCGGTCGAATCGTCGAGCTGCTGACGCGTCAAATATCGCCGCCGGCGTTGTTGCGCACAATGGTGTGGCCGTTCTGCGTGGCAGGCTGCCTCGCGGAGCCGGCGCAGGAAGCTCATTTGCGCGGAATGGTGGAGGCGTTGCAACCGCCAAGCGTTTTCGGCACGGTACGCAGGGCACTGGAGATCATGGAGAATGTATGACGCAACAGGGACGCAGGAGATGCTGCGAGCCGCGACCTAGCTACGTGCTTTAGAAGCCAAGGTGATCTGGTGTTACTTGTTTAGAAGAGCAGTCGTGCAAGACATGAGGAAACACCTCTGCTGCGTTTAGGGTACTTAATCCAGTCCTTGGCAATGACATTGATTTGAATATATAACTTTCAACTTTCTCTAGATCCTCATTCCAGCTTGAACTTGTTACTTGAACTGGACATAACCCTTGTCCTTCACGAACGTGGCGTGCCATGGCACATTCTCCTCATGGTTCGCCAACTGTGCATAGAACTCGCCATGTGCGGCGCCGTCGAGCGCCATCCCCTTGAACTTACCATCTCCGTGGCGCTCATCGGCATAAAAGAATCTGGCGAGCCGGGCATGTCAGAAACAGTCTAGGCGGAGCTTTTCTTTGAAATACTCACCGAAACCCCTGGGCCGAGTACGTCGCGTCGGCAAGGCCGATCCAGAATGCCGAAGCCGACTTGCCCATGCCTAGATCCAACATCAGTGGCATGGGCACGACGGAGACGTTCATGATGTTGCCGGTGTATATAAACGTCTTCTTTGTCTCCTTGGGCAGCGTCTCCCATCCACTGACAGCCTGCTGCGCTGCGACGTAAGGGCTAATAGTGTTGACATTCAAATCCAACGCGACACTCTCCGCTGAAATCGAAAAAATAGAGTCCTTATCGGGAGGGTGCGTGAGTGCCGCTGCGTTGTAGACGACGACACTGGGAGAGGTGTGGAACTCGGTCTTGACTGCATCGAACAGTGCTGGGATCGAGTCGGGCTTGGTAAAGTCTGCCTTGAGGGAGAGAAACCCTTTGGCGGTCTTGGTGCCACTCCTAGACGCAATAGCGACCTTGTAGCCATTGCTGGCGAATTTCTCAGCGACGGAGGCACCGATCCTGGGCCCAGCTCCGAGAATAAGTACAACAGGATTGGCTGCCATTGTGCTTCTATAGTCGATGGTAAAGATGGATCTCAAGGGTAATTTTGGGTTCCAAAGAAGCTCAGATATGGAATGGAAGAATGGAGTTATCTTGGAGCCGAGATGCCTTCTATTTATACCAAGCAGAGTCTACATTCATTCACAACACTTTGGTCCAATCCGCCTGCATTCCGAGGATTTGTAGTCACACTCTTGGTTTACACCCCTTCTGAGCTGCGGGTTGGAAGGTCGGACAGGAACAATGGCATCACATCAATCCATATGCAGTACCAGAGTAACTCAGTTGCCCGAGACTGCCTTACTGTAGTCTAATCTACGGTTCATTGGGACCCACAAGCCGCGCGCGATGATCCGCCAAGCCGAACAGGCCAAGAAAGTTCCAGGCGGGCCCTTATGAGCCCCTGCAGCAAGCCGCGCGCGGTGAGCCCCTGCAGCAGACCGCGCGCGGCGAGTCTGGCTCCCAATCCACTTGCCCGGATGTCTTCCTATCCATATTCCGAGAGCACTGTAATTGGATACGATTAACGTTAGTCACACATCAACATCATGGGCTGAGAAACCGGTTCATGAAGCTGAACGCCGTGGCGCGCGGGAATGCCTACGCTGCAAGGACGTTTGAATATCGAACACGCGCGACAAACGATTCGTATCGAATCCTATCTCGACAACTTTCTGAAATCTCATCCTCTGTGTATCTGACAATGGATTTGTCAGCTCGCTGTCTGAATGATTGCAGTCATTATAATGCTACATCCCCAAGACGCCGATTGATTCTTCTTTTTCCTAAGACACAGTCAACTACCTAGGTACACAGTCTGGTGGAGCTGAGCTTATAGTGGAATCTCCCCCCTGGATCTGTATAACTCGATTTGGGAGGCATCATCTCTTCCTGCGTGGCAGATCGGCATGATTACAGTTAGGAGAGACACTGATTCGAGGATTGGCATCATGCCTTCGTATGTCAGATAATCACTCATCGTACAAGTGGCTGACATCGCTGCTGAATGAATGACTAACGTATCTCACTACCGAATGAGACAGTCAAATTCCCATACAAAATTGGATTTTTTAAATCCATATATCTCAACATTTAATTGGTATTTAGACTTATAACTTTGCATATACATTATAAATTAGTAAAAAATACACGATTCGTTCATTAAAAATAATTTAAGCCCCATTTACATCGTCGTTTTGTAATCATGGAAATAAGTAGGGTAATTTTGCTTCAAAAATTCTATAAACTATTATTAATACAGCATATTTCAAACAAATGATTATTGAAATTGTATCTAAAAGGGCTGGTCCGTCATTTCTGCATATCTTACTTGCGCATACCGCGGCATACGGGGGGTTGGTATTGTGCCCGGTCCCGTGGTACCCCCCATCTACACCAGTCTTATCCTAACGATTACAGACGATGACAAATGCAAAGTATGATGTAGATGTAACCAGTACTGCATGGCCTTGTCGCTGTTTGAACTGCTCTACAGCAAGTTCCGAATCATCCACCGTCTTCTTTCGCCGGTCCCCAAATGGACAATGAAGTCGTTTAACCCAGCTTGGCCATCGAATCTATATTTATCTGAGTCAACCCAGCTTGCATTGGCCGAATTAATAAGGAGAATTTGTCTTTCCTTGAGATTGATTGCCAAAGTGTATTAGCGAAGACCGCGCTGCTTAATTAGTGCCCGCGAGTGCCTTTTACAAATGAGAGCCACCAAGCTTGGAGGTCTCCTGGCCCATGGATTCAATCTTTGAGCTGCTGACCGTCGTTATGGCCGTCTAGATCCATTTACGGAGAAGAGGAACGAACGAGTGTAATGAGATTTAGATCGTTAATAAACCTGCAGGGGAATAGTTCGGCGGAAGTGAAAAAACTCCGACCGGAAGTTAACGGTTCTGAAGATGTTACCAGGGCGTTACCAGGGCTATCGGTCACAGCCTCATGTGTTGCAATGAGTATCTGCCGCATGATGACCAGTTTACAGCGGCGAAAAAGGAAGTTCTCAATTAGCTGACTTGCGGCTTGTGGTAATGAACGTCCCAAGAAGACTGACGTTGCCACGGGGGAATTGCTAGCCGCAGCCTTTTGCCTGACGGTGACGTCGTGTTGGAGAGTCTTGATTGGAGTGAGATAGATGCTACGCTATCGTGTAACTGAACCTCTTCTCGGTTTTTGACTGTTCTAATATTAAATACACAATTACCCAGCTGTAGGTGACGTGTTGGCTGATCCTTTGACGCTGACAGGCGTTAATGAAATGCGCCTGACCTGCAACTGTTGTCTCTGTTTTCTGGCATGCGCCGTCCTCACCCCCTCTCCCTTTCTTTCTCTCTCTCTCTCTCTCTCTCTCTCGCTGCCTGTCTCTCTTCGCCAGACCGCGGGCCATTTCTGTTCTGTGCCTCTCGTCTGATTATAAATAACCCCATCTGTCCCCGTCGCTGCTGTTCTCATCTGATTTTTCTATATACCCTCTCGCCTCCGTCCCCACATTGTTCTGCCATACTTTTATTCATCTACGTACTCCTTCCGTCCTGCGCCAATAACGGTGGACATGCAAGAGCAACCACAATAGAAGCAGCAACAGAAACGCATTCCCAAGCCATTCTGGAACGGCGTTTCGGCGGAAGTAAGTTAAGTAAGCAGCTGTGGCTGCCCTCTTCTTCCTGCCACGCCGAGGAATGGGGCCCGGAGATAATTACCCATGGATGGAGCAATTGTCCCCGGTGGTCTTCTGGTACGGAAGTGAAGGAGCCGTTCACCTCCGTAGAGCTCTTCACCTCCGTACCTTGTGACGCGGGCACGGAAAGACCGGCGAAGAAAGCCAAAACGGAAAAGGCGCCCGCGTCGAATGCCCTGAGGTACAGATTGTACCCGACGGCGGAGGAGAAGGAGATCCTGATGAAGTGGATTGGGGCGGCGCGTTGGACATACAACGAATGTCTGCGCGCCATAATGGATGAAGGGGTCCCTAGATCGAAGAAGGCGTTGAGAGCCAGGGCGATTAACAAAGAGGCGATAGCGTTGTTGAAAAAACCCTGGCTTGAGGAGACTCCTTACGATATCCGGGACGCTGCGATGGATGACCTCCTGAAGGCATTTGAGTCGGGAGCAGCTGGGTACAAGAACGACAAGAAGGCGTTTAAGATCGCGTACCGCTCTCGACAAAAGTGCTTCCTGGAGAGCATCGTCGTCCATAGCAAGCACTGGCTGCGGTGCAGTGGGAAGTGCGCGTTTCTTCTTCGGCACATGAAGAGTGCAGAAAAACTTCCCGAGAAGATGCTTTATGACAGCAGGCTGGTGATGGAAAGGTTAAAGACATAGTCAGGAGCGATAGAATTACTCAATTTTACAATGTTTTATAATAAGTTTTGTACTATATAATAATCAATGCCTTTATTTGCTATACGGCGTTGTGTACGCTTGAGAATTGAAACAAAGGACTTCGCTGGTCAGCAAGGAATAGCAGCAAGGAATAACAGCAAAGAACATTGCAACACAGCAAATCAAGCGAGGAAATACTTCTCTATGACTTCTCTTTCATTAGTTCGTAGACTATTACTTTCTGTAGAGCTCTGTCTCTCTCCGCTGCCAGTTCCGCTCGCTCCTTTTGAAACTGACCCTCTGCTCGCGCCGCGAAAAGCCGTTCTTCTTCCAGCTTTTGCTGTTTCTCTTCGAGTTTGCACCGCAGCTCACGGCAATCCTATCGCAGATGCTCAATCTGCTGCCGATACATAGCTATCACATCAGAACTCCATTCTCTCTCGTCCCTCTTATCGACATCTAGGTATGCCGCGAGAGAGTCTATAACGCTATTAACGTGCGATTATTTTTCTTCTTGGACATTCTAACCACTTCTGAGGCTCCTCTTTTAGTCGCGGGTGCTTCTGAACGGGTAGAACTGGGGCCCGAGCACGCGCATAAAGAGTCATCTTGACCATCAGCACGCTCATCGGGTTGCTCATCCCAAGAATCGTCGTCGTCATTCGTGTCATCTAATCCGCCAAATTCGACTGATTCAGTTATCATTAGACTAGCTTCTTTGGCCCGCTTAACCTCCGGCGGGCAGGCAGGGTCTCCCGTAGGCTTCGGGAAGTTCACCAGAGAATTGAATTTTCTGCGTATGCCGGCCACATCGCGCGAAGCCTTGCCGTTCTCTATGCAGCACTCGTTATAACTCAACATAGTTAGCGTCAGGTAAGCTTACAAATATTAAATCCTTACGCATCTAAAACCTGTTCCCATTTCGCTGGGCCTTGTGGCTTCACCTTCTCAATCGCGTCAAGCAGCGCCATCTTGTCTTGACGCGAGAAATTTTGTGAGCCATCACGGCCCGCACGTTTCGCATTTCCAGGGGTTGATGTAGTGTGAATGGCAGCGGGTGAGGGCGTGGTGGGATTCATAGGTGGTAGTTTGTGGATCGTTCGAAATCGCATGAGACAAGCAAGAACTGGAGCTGGATTGGGAGTAATCAGACGCGTGTTGGAGAATAATCTGGTCCGGTGTTGCAGCGCGGAGAGGGTAATTCTGCCAGAGTTTGGTTATGTGAGTTTGGTTTGTGCGTCTGGTAAATCTCGCGCAGCGGGAAGGCACCCATTATTGCCTGTCGGTAACCCTGGCTCCCAGTTTTAAGTACTAAGGTAACTATGAATTTCTATGTTGGAGGGTCCGGAGAGGCAAATTCAATTAAGTGGATGGCTTGCTATGGCCATGCAATCATTCAGTGGCGGTGACAAGAATTACAATCGTGTACATATGGGTACCAGCAGAGAGGGATGGTTGGTTCATTATTCCATGAATCTTATATAGTTATGTTACTAATTAAAATGGGGTAAAACCACTGAACTCTTCAAAAAGTCCAAAATCCACTAGCCGTGCTAGTCCCAAAGAGGAATGGTTGGGTAAGGGCCCATGAATCTCCTTTTGGATATCATGAAACTTCTTAGTGGCATTTTTGATATTATCTCTCAAATTAATAATAATAATAGAAGCGGGCGTTCAATATACCGCAGCATTCGGAAATCAGCAACGGGATATCGTCCAAGTGTAACAAAAATAAGATTACAATAATTGGCAAGACAAGCGACTGCGCCGCCAAACAGCGCGGCAGCTGGATAGTTCATCCAGTTTTTACTTAAGCGTCCATGGCATTGACAAGGCCACGATATGGCCGCGGCACCAAGCGAAATCTGTAACTAACGAGTCGAACCCAGCTCCTGCATTGACGCAACTTGGTACTAGATCGGAGTTCGGATCGATCTCGACATGCTAAAACATGTCTTGCGATTTGACGTTGACCCAGATTGTCCCTGCCTCCACGTATGCTGTTGCCGTGGCAACAGAGTCATGCAATATTTAGAGCTAGCCTAATAGGGCAGTGCAGCCCATTCGTGCTCATGAACCTGCGTTGGCGTCACATATGGTTCGCCTCTGATTCGCTCGCTGCCATTAAACTTTCAAGACTGAGAACGAGTGGCGTTATCTGTCAACCATGGTAACGCACGAGGTACGCCAGTATAGTCTCATGTTTTCGTGTATTCTAGCCCTTAGTTTCCGCTAGTGACCATTTTGGCAACGGCCAACAGAACTTACTGCACAAACTACTCGATATGTTTATATCCTACTATATTTGGAACCCTGGTGGACTCTCTCTGGGGATGAGCTGTCTGCGATAGCATCGGCCGAGCCAGCAGAGATCCGTTCCTGGAGCTCTTTTTTACTCTATCTTCCCTTTTTTTCCGTTCTTTCTATCCTTTCTGTAACTTCTTTTCTTGTGTCCTGTCCTCTGGGGCAAAGCCATTCGCTTTTAAATCCTTTTTGCTTGATTCTTAACATTTTTGAAGGCTCAGCTGGTCTGTTGTCTTTCTTACGGTTCTTTCTACTCACCGATAATTGGTATATCGGCAGTCTATATTACTCAATTGTGTGGTTGCTGGACAACCGATTTCCGAACAATTCGATTCGAGAAGTTATCAAGTGTTTCATCTACGCAGTGTGCTTATTTCGGCAATGGAGAAAACGGGATTCTGGGTCTTCGCCTGCAGTTTGTTATCGGCTATGATGCTGAGAACCGCGCATGGTTTCGATACGTCATCAAACACGAATATGGTTATGTACTGGGGTCAGAATTCATACGGGGAAGTAGGATCGCAGCTTGATCTGGCGTCCTATTGTCAGGATTCTACGAATGATGTGAGCTTTGGAAGAATGTAGAACATGGAAAATGGAGCTAATATGTGTAGATCATTGTTATTGCGTTTTTATCTGTCTTCTTTGATTCGTCAAGTGGGCTACCTGAGGTAAACTTTGCCGGATCATGTGAGTGTTATGCTGTTAGGACTGCTGGTGGTCTGACGTGATATTCTTACTGACTTGATGTAGGCGACGGAAGCTACTTTGACGGTACCAATCTGCTACAATGCCCTCAGATTGCGTATGTCCTATTGTCCAATTTAGGTCTAGAACTTCTCTAATATCAAATATAGTGAAGATATTGTTACTTGTCAGGCAAACGGCAAAAAGGTTTTTTTGTCGCTCGGAGGCGCAGCTGGATCGTACGGTTTCGAATCTGACAGTCAGGCAGAGGCTTTTGCTGCCACGGTGTGGGAGCTTTTCGGAGGTGGTTCGTCGAGTACTCGTCCATTTGGTGACGCTGTCGTTGATGGATTTGATCTCGACATTGAGGGCGGTAGTTCTGTCGGCTACGCAGCATTCGTTACGGCCATGCGATCGTACTATGCTGACTATCCCGACAAAAACATGTACATCTCATGTGCGCCCCAGTGCCCAATCCCTGACGCGTTCCTTAATGACGCGATGGTTAATTCGTACTTTGATTTCTACTTTGTTCAGTTTTTCAATAACTATTGTGGTATAGACCAGTGGAGTGGGACAGAGTCGACCAACTTCAATTTTGGGTCTTGGGATTCCTTTGCGAAGACGGCTAGCTACAATACGGACGTGAAGGTCTACCTTGGTGTTCCTGCGTCTTCGACGGCTGCTGGCACGGGATATGTGACCATCGACACGCTCAATGAGGCTGCTGCGCAGTTGATGTCGACTTATTCGAGTTTTGGCGGTATAATGATGTGGTGCGTATACTATTAATGCAACGCTTGTCACAACTGCTTATACGAATACAGGGACGCATCCCAGGCATATAACAATATTCCCGAAGACGGTCTTAATTACGCTCAATTGGCAAAGGCGAGTCTCGTCATGGCGGCCTCCGCGGAAGCTAGTGCATCATCGGCTGATATTGCTACGGAAACGGATTACTCGTCGCTCATCTCTTGGACCACGATTGCCGATGTGATTACTGAAGCCACTGCTACGGATACAGCGACTACTAGACCAAGTGATGAATCGGGATGGCCTTCGGCGCCGGAGGAGACTACTTTATACTCAACAGAAACAGCTACATCATCCTCAGCAGAGGCAACTGTTATTACCATTTCGTCGCTCACGTTGTCATCGCTCCAGACTTTGAATGTTGGTGAGACGACAGACTTCTCGATTCAGTCATCTACGAGCTACGTGACACCTACTGCGACATATCCCATTGTGTCTGTCTCTCCATCTGCAAGCGAGTCTACCCCGAGCGCCACGTTTGAGGATGGAGATACGGAGATTATTTCTTTTACTAGCACGGTGTACAATGCAGCGTTTTCGACTCCTGCGGAGATTATTTTCTTCTCGACAGTTACTTCCCCGGCAGACGAGGCAGAGGTCACTAGTTCGATTACTGGCACCACGTCTTCCGTTGAGGAGGTTACGTCAGCAATGTCAAGCTTACAGCAGACTTCCTCATCATCTGGCGTTTGGACGTCGTCTACGGGAGAGACTAGCTCCTACAATACTGTCATGGCGGAGACTAGCCAAACATTTGTTTCGGCCGATACTGTTCAGCCAACTACAACGTCTTTTGTTGGAACTACAGAGTCATCGTTTACTGAGGTTCCGCCTACACTGACTGTCGGAGACGTAAGCAATACGGCGGATGGCGCGCCCGAACGGACAAGCGTATCATCCACGCAAGAGGGAAGTAGTTCAGCGTACACAACCCTTCAGAGTACCATCAGTGAAGCTGCCCCTTCAACTTCCATATTCACAGTCTCTCCGGCTCCCAGCCTCACTGATTCTGAACAGGAGGCCCCGACTACGTCGGACACCGTCGGAACGAGCACTTACACTGTTATTGATGCTACGTCGACAGTGTCAGCGAGCATGACGTTCATCACGAGTCCTCCATGGTCAGCTACCGCCTCTACATCTTCCAGTACTGCGAGTGCTACAAGTTCTAGTGAGGTGTCGTCGTGCCCGATTGATGGAGCTCCTTGTGCTGTGCATGGCGAATTGGCCTGCAACGGTTACTATTGGGGCCAATGCGTGTGGGGCACTTGGGTTGTTCGGCAATGCTATACCGGCCTCATGTGCAAGACCGATGCTTCCTACGTCTATTGCGACTACCCTGGAGCGGATACCGTGACAAGCTGCGCGGCAACAGCATCATCTGACCTCACAAAGAGAAGCAGTCCGGTCGCGGCTCCGCGCCCACGAAGGCATCCGCATATGCACGCACGACGAAACCCTTTCCACTCGCCTTTTTATGATCCTGAACTGGGAAAGAAGTACTTCCCCCATGTTCCGGTGAGAAGGCAAGTTGAATCGGACTCGATTGCTGTTATCAAGGACGCGGTTGATGTCTTGCCTTTGCCGAGATACTCGAATATGACGTTAGCGACTAGGTCAACTGCAGTGGCGGCGACCGTGACCGACCCTGTGTATTCGAGTACTGTTGTATATTCCACGGCAGTGCCTACGCCAACTGTTATTCAACAAGTTCAGTTTGCTGCTGCTCGAGGCCATATCAGTAGTACGGTGACTGCTACCTCTGCGACCCCAACTACGACTGCTACTGTAAGTGCAATGGTGTCGGCATCTGGATTAGACGAAGCGGCAGGTAGTGATTCCGTGGAGTATATCGTGGGAATCTCAATCCAGCAACTGAACTCGACGAACTTCGTTGGTACGCTATCCGCAGCGCCTCGAACAAATATACCAATTGGCAGATCTTGGACATTTGTTTTCTCATCGTCAGGTATCATTGATAAAGTGAGTAGAGGAGAACTGATGTCGCTTGGTGATGGTAGTTACCAGGTATCTAGTATAGATACGGAGGAAGCTAGCAGTTACATGGCAATCAGACTGACGTTTTGGGGAACGTATGCTGGCTCTAGTGTTGCCGCTTGAGCGGTGTGTTGATATTTCGCGATTTGGCATATATATTCATGATAAACTTTTGGTAAATCTTGGTGTTAGATTTGTCTTGTTTGGGATAGTTTTTGGATTGTTTGATTAATACGGTACTTCTCCGTCTCTTGTGACTAGAGGCTGTCCTTCATTTGTACAAGTTTTGTTTTAGATAAGGTTCATCAATCTTGCTTTACTATTTATTTCATATTGCGATTTTTGTTATGATTTTGTTTACTGGTCATTGGTTTTATGTTGTAGTCACTCCTTTTTGCATTTTTTTTTGAATTTAGATCTCGACACATAATTAGTGCGTACTAGCCGCGGCGGATGTCACGTGTAGCTGTAGTTCACTCATTTGTAGCCATTATTGTTGGGTGTCTTCGAGCAGACGCCTATAGAAAGCGATAGCCTTTGATAACGCCGGACCGGGGCTGCGCTAATAGCCATGAGTCAGCAGAGACAGCGACAGCGGCGCACTTCGAGGCTGGCAGCGTAAATCAAGTAGGCTGTAAATAATTTGTGCCGTCCTCGATTCTTTGTATCATCCTATTCATTCTCTGTGCTCGTGTCGGCCAGTCTCGTTCGTTTCTTCTTGTCTCGCGTGCCAGAAGTAATACCGTCAATTTGCCGTTTGTTGCCATAATCAGCCACCTCTCGTCCTCGACGCTCACCACCTTCTAGCAGCGACCATGTCACGGCGGCACTCCCACTCTCACTCAACCATTTCTTCCTCTGCCGCCCTCCGTCTTGCACAGCTCTCCTCCCACTTCACCCCTGCAGTATCTTCCGAGCAGTCCTCGACAATGACAAAGTCCAAGGCGTCCGCGCAGGCAGCGCACCCGCTAACCCTTATCCCTGGCCCCGTCGAGTTCACTGACGAGGTGCTGGCCGCCATGGCCACGCCGTCCCAGTCCCATGTATCCCCGCAGTTCGTCGAGGTTTTTGGCGATGCTCTCGCGCTGCTCAGACAGTTGTTCTTCAATACCGACAAGCGGGCGCAGACCTTCGCTATTGCTGGCGCAGGTACACTCGGCTGGGATTTCGTCGCTGCGAACTTGATTGAGCCTGGTGAGGATGCGCTCGTCCTTCACACCGGTACGTTTTTCATTCATTTACTGGGGAGGCTATTGATGGTCTCGGTTCAATTGCCGTGTTATTACTTCCTTCGGGAACACAGTTGCCGTGCAATTGCGGGATGTAACTCTGCTGGCAGGGTAGCGAAAAGTTTTGTTGTGGCACACTAACAGTTCTTCGAGGCTACTTCGCCGACTCATTAGCGGACTGCATCACCACGTACGGTGGCAAGCCCACTCAATTGAAGGCGCCCATCGGCGACATCGTAACGCTTGACGCGATCGAAACTGCAATGAAGGAGAAGAAGTTCAAGGTAGTGACAATCACCCATGTCGACACCTCCACCGGCGTGCTTTCCGACATCAAGTCCATCGCCGCCCTCGTCCGGGCAGTGTCCCCTGAGACCCTCGTTATCGTCGACGGCGTCTGCTCCGTTGGTGTCGAGGAAATCCGGTTCGACGACTGGGACCTCGACCTCGTCCTTACTGCTCCCCAGAAAGCCATCGGCGTCCCTGCCGGTCTGTCGATCTTCATCGCGTCTGGCCGTGCGCTTGACGTTTTCCGAGCACGGAATGCTCCTCCAACTTCCTATTACGCCAGTTTTGCGAAGTGGTTGCCAATTATGCAAAACTACGAGGCCAAAAAGCCGTCATACTTCTCTACCCCGCCCGTCCAGAACATCCACGCGTTGCTGGCGTCGCTCAAGCAAATCCTCGCTGTCCCGCTAGCAGACAGATTTGCCGCACACGCACGCATGTCCGACAGAATCAAGGCCACCATTGCGAGCTATGGCCTCAAACAGGTTGCCGTCCGCGAGGGCTACCAGGCCAACGGCATGACTGCCGTGTACCTCCCCGATGGCGTCGCTTTGCCTGACTTGCTCCCGCGGATTGCTAGCCGTGGCATCGTTCTCGCCGGTGGTCTGCACAAAGAAATCGCGACGAAGTACTTCCGAATCGGACATATGGGTGTTTCGGTCACCGATGAGGACCGCGAGGACTTCGACAAGGCGCTTGCCGCGATTAAAGAAAGCTTGGCTGAGGCAGGATATACTATGTGAAGTGAACCTGCATTTTGGTTTGGGGGTGAAAAAAAATTAGATGTAGACAAAATCTGTATTGGTTCATTTGTTTTGGGTTTATATTTTTATGTCATGTATGGAAATATGTCGCACTGGCGGATTAATTCTGGAGTTTGACGTATGATATTTCAATTATGTAGAGGTATTTACGACATATATATTCATTCGTCACTATACATGAAAAGCTCGTTATGTTGCTCATTGCATTGTATAATATGCTAAATACTGCCGCGTGCTGCTCATGACATCAATTCCTGCAGAATTGTCACCGGGAGATTGTGTCACATCTCCTACGGTGATAGAAAATGTGTCGTAAGCTGTTTCGGCAACATTGGCTCTGTTATGTTGCTGTCCAACCGTCAGGGACATGTTGGGTTAGGTACCAATTCAGTCGTAAAACCTGTTTTGCCGTTTTGCCCACAAGCATTCTTCAGTGCACGAAGGCGAACGCAGAAACAGAACCACCTTGTATTGGGTGTGGCAAGCCGACTGCGAGTTGTGTATACTAGATAACGAGACAAAGACATCCGGCGCGTTTGGCGGATGGTAGGAAGCCGAACTACAGTGTGTAGTAAATAAATGTCTTATCAATAGCTAGATCAACCAATCGCCAGGCACATTCTCCTCGAAGATTTAAGTACGGTGTAGCTGTTGGTAGAAACTGGATAGGTTACATTATGGTGTACTATTTTACGTCGAACGGAGGGGAGGAAACGAGTAGACCCATGTTACTGTACATGGGCAAGCACAAGGAAGAAAGTGTGTCTGTGTGCCTGCTATTTCGCCGAAATGTGCTAATTATTTAGATGAGGATTTAATTAAATATGGACATGACACGGACATATGGTAAGTCACCATTAGCTTAATTATTTAAAGTCGGAGCCTAACGAAGATATCAGGTTCCACGTTGACAACCTGTCGTCGGCACACGTCTATCTCCGCCTCGAGCCCGGCGAGACGTGGGACACCTTACCGGCCGGTGTCCTCGAAGACTGCGCACAACTCACTAAAGCAAATTCGATCGAAGGAAATAAACGAGACAATATCACGGTTATCTACACGCCGTGGACCAATCTGCGCAAGACGAACGGCATGGCTGTCGGACAGGTGGGTTTTAAGAAGGACAAGCTCGTGAAGAAAGTGCATGTCCAGACTCGCGTCAATGCGATTGTGAATAGACTTAATAAGACCAAAGTTGAGAAGTTTCCGGATTTTCAGTCTGAGAAGGTTGAGTACGAGAAGACACGGACACACGCACAGCGGTCGGTGCATGCAGCGAGAAGTAAGCGTGAAGTAGAAGCGGCAGAGGCAAAGAAGAAGGCGGCGTGGGATCAGGAGCATGCATATGATGATATATTTTCGCAGGAGAATCTTGCAAAGTCCAGTAACCAGAACAGAGGAGAGGATTGGGAGGATGATTTTATGTAGTATCATCTATATACACATGACATATATAGAGTTCTCTCTAGAGACATCGCATTTTCCAAAAGTAGTCCATCTGTCACAAGTCTATCATTGCTCCGCTTCCGAGTTACGTATTCCAAGGTGCCAGGTCATATGCTATTAAATGGTCATTATATTGTATTTACATTGAACGACTGTCTGCGCGGCTAGATACATCGGAATTTATTTCGTCTCGGTGTTCTCGATAGGTTCGGGGACGAGGACATTCGCCTTTTCTAGCAATTCCGCAAGCTCACCACTATCACGGCATTAGCAGCGTCACAATATAGTTGTTGTCAATAGAACTTACGACTGATGCATAGCAATCAAAATATCACAGCCTCCAACAAATTCGCCCTAAACATCCATTAGTCCTGCTAATCCCATACTCTCTCAAACAATAACTGACATTAACATAAAGCTGTGGAATTGTCGGCCAGTTACTGTATTCCTTAATGCCTTGCCGCAACTCGTTGTCCTCCAACACATTGAACGCAGAAAACTTTTCTGGGTCAACGCCTTGTAATCCCAAAATCTGGATAGTAGCACGCGAGAATCCACATTGCGGGAACTCGGGTGTGCCTTTCATGAACAGCACAACGGACGAGGACTTAATGGCGTTGTCGATCGCTGAGCGGGAATGTTCACTAAGATAGCGCGTTTGCTGGGCTTGTAGGATGCGGAAGGAGAGAGGAGTTTGGTTAGAGAATGTTGCCCGGACAGTGGTGGCGCCAACGTATGCCCGCGTCTGGTCGTCCTTCGTTAGCATCAAGCCTTGTATACCTTTCTTACAGTTCTATAGCAATGTGCACAGAGTCATGGACACTTACCAGAGTCGTGCCGAATAGTGATCGTGCAAATGACATTTGTGAAGTAATTTAAGAATTGCAGCGGCCAAAGTATTCTATATAAGTACAGTAATACAGTCACACAAGGTAGCCTGCTGTATATCGAATTATTTCAAAGCAGTGAAATCTCCTGTCGTGGAGGATGTGCTTGAGGTTTGGCGAAGTGGTGTGGTGTATGAATAATGATGAAATCATTAAGTTGACTGTCAAACTCAAATTCTACTACGAGCCATGATGCGCTTTAGTAACACTTGTATTATACTTTGCTCAGACATTGATATATTACAGTATAAACATAATGGCGTATTAATACGAATAATGATTAGGATTAGCTAGGCCCATATTGCATGCAATAATTTACCGTACATCCCATCTAAAAGAGCGTGAATATACTCTGCGCTTTTCTCGCCACATTCGGTTCACGCTTGCAGACTCCCAATCTGGCGAATCAAGATTCGCAAACTTCCCGACTTGCGATTGACCTGTCCCGATATGGAAAGTAAACGTCATTTAAGAAAACAGCACAGTCGAATATATACTACTGAGAACGCAAGGTTATAGTGGGAACCAAACAAATCCCTCCGTCGGTAGATGGGCCCTTCTCCGAATCTTCAGAACCTCATTGCAGCTCGCGCTTCCACCGCATCTTTGAAATGCTGGGACATATATGGCTGACTCATAACATCGTCGAGACTAAATATAAGCGAGGCACATGTCCATCGACATACTTCTGAGCCGCACGACTTTGATCATCAGTTCATCACGCTGTCGCATCGCTCTGGCTACAAAAATTCGATTCAATTCGTTACGCTTGCGTTCGACATCAAACCCACCTTTTCTTGCACAGCAATATCGCAAACAAAAACAAAGAATTTTGAACGTGTTGCTTACGGTTCGTGTTCACTAGGATTTGATTTTTCGTTCTCTTGCTAATTTTCAGTTGACAACAGGCGCGCCAATATGGACGCGATTACGCGTCTCGCGTCATCCACAACACCAGCGGCTACAGACACATATACTCCTACGCGCTCATCCTCCTCCGCCGCACTTCCACAATTCGGACTAAATAGAGGCCATCTTCTGCGTCTCCACGACTTCCGACCTTCACCGCTGCTTTACAGTCGCAGCCACACTACTTCACCGCTCAACAGCCCTTACGTGTTATCCCCCAGTATTCCCGCGTCCTTACGTGTCAATCGGTTTAAAAACCTGTTTTCCACGTCCGAAAGTCCGAGTCGTGATGAACGCACATCGGAGGGCGGATTCAAGTCCTGGGTCGACGGATTGAAAAGCAGAGCGAAGCGGGCGCTACACGAGAACGAGAAAAGCGAGGCCGAGTTCAACGGATGGATTGAGTCGGAGGAACGACGGCAACGAGCGCTATTCGAATTTCCGGCGTCAATATTCGCAGGGGATGAGGATGACGATACGGTGCAGTCTGTGGCGTTCGAAACGTTGGGCCATGTCCTGCTTGAGGAGAAGCAGAAGAGGGAGACAGAACTTTCGGGGGAACGCGCAGCAAAGAAACGCCGGCGGACGCAGGTGGAAGAGGGTGCGCCGAGTATGAAGCCTCTGCCGCCACCGATGAGTGCCCCAGCAAGTGTTTCCGATGAACGGATACGACGGAGTCCGGTCCGGATTTACGAGGATCCGCAGTCAAGGTCGGGATCCGAGTATAATGGATATGGCGGTAGCATACAAAGTGAGGATGAATACGGAGAGATATATGCAGACGAGAATATTAATCCGCATCGTGAGGCCGGCATGGACGAACAGGCAGGTGATGAGGCAGTAGAACGAGGCGACAATGACGCCGAAACTTCCGCAGAGGACGGAGAATCATTAGCGACAGCTCCCGATATTCAAGCGGAAGAACTCTCAGACGCAGGAAATCCCACGGAATATGATTACGAAGAAGATCAGGAAGAGCCAGCAGATCCGAGTTTGCATGTTGAGCAAGAACAAGAAGGTCTTGGCTTGCAACTTTTCACTACTACCCTACCAATAGATCCTGCACTTTTCTTAGCAGCCGACGACCTTCGTCCAGACGCTCATAAGACCGACGCGGAAGACGGACACATCGACAACAAAGTCGAACATATTAATGATGAAGAAGGCGACGAAGAACACAACGCTTCGCATGAAAATGAGTTTGCCGATGACTACGTGGAAGACGAATTTGTCGAAGAAAGAGACTATGACGGTCAAGAAGAGTATGACGACTTTGATGAACACGACGACTTTGATGAAGAATATGAGCAGGAGCAAGAGGCTAGTTTTCTGCCTCAGTTTGCTGAGAAGATTAAACCAATATCGGCGTTGGTTGAAAATTATGCGTATTCATCGCCGCCTGCATCGGATTTGGCAGAGGAGGAATATGAATCAGAAAATGAGTCTGAGACTTCGGCAATAGACCAGCCTCCTACAAAGAAAGTCGTACAGTCAGAAGTCATCGAACTCTCCAGCGATGAATCTGGAGAAACCCAGGAAAATGGATCTTCGCCATTCTTATCATCGGAATCTGATGAAGACAGCTATTACAATGAACCAGACGAACCAGACGAACCAGAAGATGAGCAGAAAGGATCTATGTGGACACCAAGTATACCTAGCACCAAAACTACTCGGGTGTTAAATGACCTAGTACAACGAAATCGGCCAAGTCTTATTGATACTCTCGGGACGGCTCGATATGCTCAAGACGAAGGCCAATATTCCGATGATGGGGACTACGACGAAGAAGAATTTGAAAATTGCAATCGTTCTGGCGAGGAGTCAGGTGAGCAAGGTGATGAAATCTCGGAGTCAGAGTCAGAGCAATCATTCCAGCAGGCCTTCCAAGACGACGAGGATCCTGAAGAGGAGCGGCAGATCGCACGAGAAGAGCAACGAAAAGAACTTGCTACAGAAGAAGCGGATCAGGAAATGGTCGACGTTGAGGACAACTCTCAGATTAACGCTGAAGTGGGCACTCAAATAAAAAACACTCGTATAGTCAACGAGGGGACAGAGGAATCAGGGGCCGAGGGAGATGATGAAGTGTTCATTGAAGAAGAAGCGCAAACACCACTTGTTCATGAATCGGATTCGGACCCAAATGAACGGTTTCCCGAGGAGGACGACTACTGGGAAGGTAAGGATAACGCTCAACGTCCTGTGAGTACGGATGTAAAGTCTCCTGAATTTGAAAAAGCGGAAAACGAGTATAGCATCGAGACGCGGAAGCATTCTACTTTTAGTTTGGAGGGCGAAGACAACGAGACTGTAACAGAAGCGGATTTGGACAAGGTCTTTTTGCAAGCCAATGCCCAGGGATCGAAATAAGGGGAGAGCGGAAACTGTACTATATATGTGTATTGCTACGGATTTGGTATTTTGTGAAATGTAGTCGGAAACTACCCCTTGTACATTATGTCGATCATCATTCAAGTGTAATTCTAGTTCCATTGTTAGCATATTTATTCCTCGGACGATTGTAATATCGCACTCATCGATTCTGCTCAGATTGTTTCTTGGCAACATATAAGCGCAAGTCTTCCGCTTCATAATACCTGCAGACTACCGTCTTCCTGACGACATACCTCATCCGACCGGCCGATCCTAGCTCCGCAATACGTCCAACCTGAACGCATGAACACGGCCCTGTACATTGTAACTGATATTCTTTCCTGTATTCTTTCGCCATTGACTACAATCTGTGTAGTTGCATACAGATCAGTCCCAAAAGAGAGAATGTTTCATGTCCACGGCCTTTATAAACTCGCCAGCTTGAATTAACCTGCATGGGAGTTACATGGATCAGCCGTACATACGTGCGCGTGCATGATCCGGTTTAGGTAGACATACCGCGTGGGATTCAGCAGCGAGCGGATTGAGAGGGCGGTGACTGGGACGACGGTTCGAGAGACAGGTAGTTCAGACCTTTTACCATACCATCATAGCAGTTTTGAGTAGCGCGTTATATAAACAACTTACCTAAGAATATATTTAATTGATTCGAGTATGCGAATGAAGTGATCGCTCGCTTAGAAGGTTCGAGTAGTTCGTATGGCATGGCATGGTATGATGCGAGCAGTACAAGGAGGCGATGATACAATCTCCCAGGCAATTTTGGCCGCTCGCGTCCGCGTCTTTGCTCCACAATAGTATTCGAGGTCTCTCGCTGCGACGCTGCGGTTCCCATAAAAAAGGTTGGTGTTCCCCTGGTTCCCAAGACACATCCGGCAGCGTGACAGTCAACATCCGCAATGTCTGTTATTTTAGCATCTGCAGGCTACGATCATACCATTCGATTTTGGGAAGCATTATCCGGTATCTGCCAGCGAACCATCCAGCATCCAGATTCGCAAGTAAATCGTCTGGCTATCGCCCCCGACAAACGATTCTTAGCGGCAGCAGGACGACTCAATGTAAAGCTATATGATATCAGAGGGTCAAATCCTAATCCAGTATGACATCTTGAATTAAGATATGGTATTCCGTAGATCAGGTTGTGTTAATTGACTTTAGGTTACGACGTTTGAAGGCCATACGAGCAATGTCACTGCGGTTGGCTTCCAAAGCGATGGCAAATGGATGGTCACTTCCTCTGAAGATGGGACAGTAAAAGTTTGGGATATGCGTGCACCGATGGTCCAGCGGAACTACAAACATCGAGTTCCCGTGAACGATGTAGTGATCCATCCTAACCAGGGTGAACTGATTAGCTGCGACGAAGGTGGAAACGTCAGGATTTGGGACCTTGGAGAGAATACATGCACTCATCAGCTAATTCCACAAGATGATGTGCCTGTGCGGTCGGTCTCTGTTGCGACAGACGGGTCAATGCTTGTTGCTGGAAATAACAAAGGAAATTGCTATGTCTGGAAGATGGTTAACAGCAGGGATACTACTTCCTTGCATCCGGTAACAAAATTCCGCGCACATACGAAGTATATTACCAGAGTTCTCTTGTCACCAGATGTGAAGCACCTTTCTACATGCTCGGCTGATCATACTGCAAGGATATGGTCTACGGACGGTTTTGATCTCGAAACGACATTGACTGGCCATCAGAGATGGGTGTGGGATTGTGCGTTCAGTGCAGATTCGGCGTACCTTGTTACTGCCTGCTCAGATCATTATGCTCGCTTGTGGGAGTTAAGTTCGGGCCAGATTATCAGACAGTATAATGGCCATCATAAGGGAGCGGTTTGCGTCGCACTCAATGATGTTTAGCTCGACGTCATGTCTATTAACATTAGCTTATTATTTGTTTCTACTAATCTGCATGGTATTTCGGCGTTTTTGATAATTTTTGGTATATTCTCGTTTTTGGTATAATGTGTCTTAGTGTAATTGTCATTATATCCGATTCTCGATATTCATGTTCGTCTATTGGCTTTCGACTATAGCAATACTGACTGGCATTATCCAATTCCAATTCATAGGTTTAATAAGAAACGTGTGCTCGTGGTGTAGAAATTTGAAGAAGTGGAGAAGACTTAATGTCAGTAACTCTTCGAATAATGGTAATTCGTAATGACTGGCGTGTTGGGATGATGTTAGTTGGTATATAAATATATATATATTTATATATTTTCTATATATATATTGAAGGACGACTACAGAGGTGATATCTTCAACTTACACGAGGTTTGAGCTAGAACGAGCAAATACAGATAGACGATCACAAACATTTATTTACCGTCATGTTTCGAACTCTGGGCATTTCTCTTTGCGCTTGACTTCCAACAACTTACCAAATAGAGTCTCAAATAATGATTATAAATTAGTTATATTTATATTAAACGCATCTGCTGACTTAGCGCATCTTTAGGGGACCAGGTCATACAAAGAAGTTGGCAGAGAAACCATACCCGCCAGCACAGCTAAGAGATGATAACAGAACTCAACAAGCTAAACAGAATCCAGTTTACCGAAGATGGACACGATAACTCAGACTTCCTGATGTCCATTAGTACTAGTAGGCGACGACAGCGGGTTCTTCGCTCCAAATACTCCTCCATAACCCATATTCCTCTGATTATAATAACCACCAGTAAGGTAGCCCGTCTCGCCGTCACGGTTGTTGACATATGCCTCATAGCTATGCCTTTGATACTGTAGTGACTCAAATTGCTCACTGAAGGGGTTTTCGTTCGGTTGTGAGTAATATGAACCACCAGATTTTCTTGTTCCTCGATCATCTGGCATAAAATTATTGTCACCACTGGTATAAGTGGTCGGACGCCCATTGTCTAACCTCATGACGGTGAACTGCGAAGTGATGGATTCCTGAGCCTGCCTCTCCGTCAACGATGTAATCTTTGTCCACCATGCGATCGCCTTCATCTTGCTGTTATTGTCAAGCTGACTATCGGCAATGGTCATTAACACCAGCCGCGCGGTTTCTTGGTCATCGTCTTGTTTGGTAGGCGAGCTGTTGGTGCGGGTAGGAGCTATATTTTTGCGCTGCGGTTGGTGCTGCAAAAACTGCTGGCGACGTCGAGGCTGAGTCGATTTGCCTGAATTATCTTTGCGGGCCATCCTAAAATATATCTATGAATACAAACAGATAAAAGCGTATATGTTAATTCAAATTTATACAAAACAATAAAATGAGTATGACTGACAAAAATCAGTGAAGCGCAGATGAAACGGGACCCAGTTTGACTGTCAATGTTGTGGCGATGCCTCATCAATATGGACCGATCAGTCCATGCCGAAATGCCACAGTGTTGCGCGAACCTCAGAGCATATTTACTGAAAACAACTTGGCTACCTAGGACTACAGTAAAGTTAGGAACTTGATCTACACAGTACCTGAACGCCTGAAAGTCACCCTCAGATGCTGGTCGAAACGGCATATATGACAAAGGCATTTGCTTGACCATTTCCAGATGTGGCATGGGCTGACCCAGCTTAATGGCCACAAGTCCTGGGCTTCTCATTATATTTCTATATGATTAATGCCATGCCGTATAACTATCTACCTATCAGATCTTGCAAAATATCTCAGGATTTGGCGACTACCGTTGTGCTCCACACAGCACTTTCATGTCAACTAGGCATCATCAATGCTGTTGCCCTCACTTCATTTTATAGCAAGGTCTAATTCCCATGGACCTGGTCAAGGACGTAATTTGAATTCGTTCACGCTTCAGCTCATGTGGCTCCGGAATATTCTCCGGGTTCAGGGCAACCTTTACGTTAATCGATTAGCGTGCGGCTCATTAGACACCCCAGCGTAGCTACGGTTCGTCCATAATTAAGGCTTAGTTTGCGGCTTAATTGATTGACTCCCAAGTCCCGGCACGTCGTCATTGACCGAACCAGAAGCCAGTTAACCTACTAGCACCCCGACAACCACCAGCTTATCTCCATGACCAGTACTACACCCTTTTGCCCCGCAGAAACAAAAAAGCGTCTGTTGATCTCTTATTAGCACTACGCTGCGACGGTGCGTCCTGAGTGAACAAGATCATGAGCAGCCGCGCCCCTTCAGGCCCCGGCCTTACGCCGCATCTTTTGGGAATTATGCTCGTTATCACGACCCCCAATGGCCCGCAATTCGTGTTTAATTATCCTCAGACCGCCAATGCTCCATCGTCACGAATAGTCAAAGGCAAGTCAGGAGCTTCCGCTTCGCCTAGCCTGGCAGGCAGTATTCGGTACAAGAAGCGAGACGGGGGCTCGTCACAATTGCCATATTCAACTCCATCGTCGCCTGCGTTGGGTGCGATGCCGGCCGGGTCGTCAAGATTGTATAGATTCGACTCCCCGGATACGTCGCCCCCTAGTTCTGCTTACAATTCCTCTTCGTCATATTCTTCATCGTCCTCAGACTCGGACGATGACTATCTGCACTTTTCATCAAGCGCGGGATCAGAAGAGATAGAGGATTCAGAAGATGACGACGCAGATATTGACAATGCATTGGACTTAGAAATCGACGTTGTGGAGTCCTCGGATGGTAACCGCTTACGCAGTCGCCAGGGTCAGCCGTCATCATCGCCACGGACTGCCAGGAGTTTATCACAAATTCTAGCGCTAGGTTCTGGATCAGACGTTATCCCAGGTGGTGGAACTGTACCTAGCCACCAGGCTCGCCATGATCATAGGCAGTCGCGAAGGCGGAGGAAGCAAGTTGCAGGGGGAGGTTTGCTCCGGCCTTCTCGGCCCAGAAGTCATACGCCTAGTGGTTACTCGTCTAATGGACTACGGACAAATTTGTCAAATTCACTGGTTCTAGAGGATTCTCCAGCACATCTACCAGCACTTATGCCAGAGCCTGCACGGTCGTTGGCTTCGTCGTCGCAATTGCAGCGCAGAGGCGTATCACCCTCTGCGGAAACGGTTTCGTCCCCACCGCTTGCAGCGTTGTCGACCATAGATACCACTACAATTGCAAATAATAGCAAACTGGACGATATTGCGAGTGCCCTCCGTACGTCGAATGTTGCGCCATCATCACGAAGCGTGTCAAAGACACGAGACGCAATTTCTCGGCGAAGGAGTCTTGACAGCCCCCATTCCCATCACCATCATCACCACAAACGTCATCATCACCATGATCGTCGACGAAAAAGTGGTACTGATAACGTCATCCAAAATTCTAACGGGAGCGACGATGACGAACGCTCAAGGAACGCCGATTGTAACAGTCATCCTTCCGCAGAAATCCATCAGCCACCGTGGGAGAAGAGCTTTGGCTATGACGCTGACTTCTTAGCTGCATTGCTTTGTCCGAGACGAAGCATGTGCGACACAAAATTCGAGCTTACTGTTGGAGATCTTGCCTTCTTGGGTTTACCGATGCATGCAAGGCTGGACGGAAAATGGAAGCGCAGGGCAGAGGATCGCGTACGGAAGTTGCGAAGAACGCAGGGTGGATCTGCTTCTGCGTCGGTTACAATAAAGTCCATAACGTCTGACTCTGACAGATTCGATAGCGTGTTCGGATACGAAGAGGAATGCGACGATGCAGACGAAGAATATTTCGATGATGACATGGAAGTAGAGAGCAGCACCAATGCATTGGAGCGATCTTTGCTGAGTTTTACGTTGGAGTCCAATCAAGCCTCCGGTCACGAAAATGTTAAAGAAAATAGTGGAAGCGATGAGAAAAGCATGACAATTTCGGCAGCCGGCGACGAAAGAAGTAGCCTAGCGAACAATATCAACAATATGTTTCATGTATTCCAAAGTCGCAGTGCGAACAATGCCGCTGCCGCAAGCGATAGCAATTACGAAGGGTTAATCGATCGAAGTGCGGATGAGATTAGCGACAATTTTCCAAGTGACGATCAGGGTGATCCGTCTTCGTCAATCGAACTATCTTCGATTACTGGTTCGAGAGCGCCGTCAGTGATGCCATCGCCTTTGCTGGAAGCATCGCTGCAGCCGCTTCGTAATAAGTCTGCTTTAAATGATGACAAGAGTTCTATGAATATGTTTCATGTGGTTTTTGCTACGAACCCGCCGGAACTGGAATACAATTTGCGTGTTGATGAAATGTATGACTACGTCGCGGCACCACTGGCGGAGTGTCTGCGCTATGAACAGCATAAGTCGAACTACGTCTCGAAGCAAGCACAGATGATGATTAGGCTCCGGGAGAGTGCTGCCATGAGCGGTATGTCTCAGGAGGAGCTCTGGGCGCAAACTTTGACGAAATCGTCTCTCGCGCTCGCGCTGGCGCAGATATTCCTTGCCATATCAACGTCGTCTATTGCGAAAGTTGTAATCAATGGAAGCACTCGATCTTTTCAGATTCCGATCCAGATGCATTCTGCAACGCTACCTTCCATATTGGAGCCTGTCACAATTCCAGGATTTTATCTCACTACAGAAGACTACTCCGTTAGACTGGGCACGAATCTGGAAGATAGTCAACACAATGGACAAGGTGGCATGCCCTTTTCGGAACATGCATTGCTATTGCTGGATGAGGCAGATAAGATTATCAACGAACTCCAGACAGATCCACGGAGTCCAATGGCAAGATTCATTCGCTCTGTCTCTCCTACCGAATCGTATGTTGCCTATATATCATGGCTGCCAATTGGTGTACTGACGTTCGTAGGTTGTTGAAGGTATCAGCTAATACTGAGCTTTCATTACGTGATGCCGAAAGCTATGCGAGACATTTAATCTACTGGCGACGTGCTCGGATTATTATCCCTGTCCATAGACGAGGTATCTATATCGTGGCACCAACGGCGCCTCTGTCTTGGCAAGTCTTTTTGTTACTTACGGAAGTTATAGCTGGCTAACACCATCTAGTCTACGTACACATTCTAAGCTATTTGCCAAGACATTCCCATCCTTGCCATCACTCCCTCGCATACTGGAAGAAATATCGTCTCACGAGCCGCGTCCATATGGTACCCTCATTCCGTCACACAATATGCGTGAAAGGTACCTCGATGCGCTAGCATGGCTATTGCGATTGGGCTACTTAGCACAACTGCGTACCTTTATTTGGCTCCGTATTTCCAAGGCGATCAAAAAGTCAATAGCTAATGACGAGCGGCTACGAGAAGTTCTCGAAAGTAGCAGGGGAGAATATGATCATGACGAAGAAGAAGAAGATGATGATGATGATGATGATGGGTACGATATTGTTTTGTCCGATACTGCTTCGATATCTCGTCGCCAGGGCGAAAACGCACCGGCCTCACTGAATCAGCTTTTCGCAGAAGAAAACCAATTAGAGGATACGATTATTCTCGAGCCTGACCGCGCGAATGTACTTGAACGCAAGTGGATGAACAAGATCGTCGCAGGACAGAATGAAGGTATGGTCGAGTTATTTTGGAAAGTGGCTAAATATATGAATGGTAAAGTCGCGTTTGAGGATGTTCCGGGCAAAGAAGGGATTGAGCGAAGAGACGTGAGAAATTTGCTGGCAATTGTGAAGGAGCATATCATCATTTCCAGACATTGGTAACGCTTCGTGGTTGATTGATTTATGTATTGGAGTATTGGGAATATCTTAATTATATGTAAATATGGCATATGCTGTTCGTGGATTGTCGTGTATAAATTTGGGGTTGCATGGGTGCGAGTTGTGACTGCCATGGTTGGTGCGATCGAGACGCAGATTTACGCTAAATACGAAAGAACCGAACAACGAGCCAATTGATGTCACGGCCCGCAATATCGTGCGCGGCACTCTTGGCGGCCGTCGTGGCAAAATCTGGCGTGGTGGTGAGGCTGGAGCGGCGAGTATTGGATCGTTGCTGTTGCCTACATTGTTCCTGGAGTGGAAGTTGCACCAGCAGTGGGGGCTCTACCAACTCAGGAGAAGTACAAGACTAGGTAGATCAAATCTGAAGAGAGAATCGCTACCCTGCTTGGCGTAAACACAGCTGCTGGCTCGTATGTTTGCCTATACAATAGTCAATATGAACTCACCTAGCACAACCCCTTTACCTTTGACTTGAACACTGAGGAGTTATACCAATAATCAGCGAGCTTCTGTATACTTGTCGTATTTCTGAGGTAGGTATAAACTTACTAAGAGAATGGTATTGCGAAAAAGCACGATCCGCGGGTGGTGCAGGCTCGGGTCATGGTCTGGTGCCAGTGGTGGTGGTGACGAGATGACTGCAGCTTCAACTTGCTGCCGTGGACTTTTTGTATATAATATAATAATATATAATATTGTCCAGGGACTTCTTTCCTGCAGTGAGGCTGGTTCCTTACACTCTGCCATGTGTCACCCCAACCTCTAGGGTTTCACGGTTTCAGGGGTTCAGGGTTCAACGACTCTGGAAAGAAAGCCTCCGAAATCCGGGCAAGGAGAAGGACGCCTCCGAAACCCGGACCTGCGTCACGAATATATCATGCCAGCCTGGGCCGTAATTCGAGAGCCTCAATCATCGCAGCAGTCTTCGGTTCCGAGTCCGACGCCGCACATCAACGACCCTTACACAGCATGCCTCCCAGCAACTCTGCGGCGTGGCTCCCTGCCAAGCGCGTCAAGCCCCTCAAGGTCGGCCCGGCTCTTTACACGCCGCCGGGCGCAGGCGAGATCGTGGTCAAGAACAGCGCCGTGGCCATCAACCCCGTCGACTGGGCCAAGCAGCTGATAGGCAACGCTCTGCTGGGCTATATCCGATACCCGTTCATCCAGGGCGGCGACGTGGCCGGGCAAAGTCGTCGAGGTCGGCGACCGTGTGCTCGGCCTCGCTATGGGTGCGGCTCCAGAGTCCAATAACCCCGCAGAGGGCGCCTTCCAGCAGTACACGGTCATCCGCGAGCACCTCGCCGCCGCCATCCCCGACTGGGTCTCGTACGAGCAGGCGTGCGTGTGCCACTGACGCTGTCGACCGCCGCCTACGGCCTCTTCCACAAAGACTTCCTGGCTCTGGACCCGCCCACAGCCAGCAGCAAGGCGATCATCGTCATGGGCGGTGCGTCCAGCGTCGGCAGCAACGCCGTGCAGCTTGCTGTCTCAGCCGGCTATCAGGTCTACTCGACGGCGTCGCCCAATAACTTCGCCTACGTCGAGAAGCTGGGGGCTACCCGCGTGTTCGACTACCACAGCGCGACCCTAGTCGACGACATGGTCGCCGAGCTCCAGGGCAAGACGCTGGCCGGAGCGTATGTTATCGGAAACGGCTCTGTCGAGGCTTCCATGAAGGTGCTGCGCCGGTGTGATGGCAACAGCAAGAAGTTCATCGCCTTCGCAGGGTACCCGCTGCCTGTCCGGCAGCTCAGCACCCGTGTGGGAACGGCGGCTTTCTTCGCGTCCACAATTTGGTGGATGGGGCAAATGGCCGTCACATCTTACTTCACGGGCGTGCACATCAAGTTCGTCGACTGCAAGGACTTGTGCCAAGTTGACAACGTGGTCAGCCGCCTGGTCTATCGAGACTTCTTACCGCCCGCTCTTGCGGCTCGGCAGTTTATGCCTGCGCCGGAGCCGCCAGTAGTGGGCAGAGGGCTGGACAAGATTCAAGAAGCAATGGATGTTCAGCAGAAAGGGGTATCGGCTCTGAAGGTTGTCGTATCGTTATAGCCCTGCCCGCCGAACTTGTTTACTTTTATGCATAATGAGAGTCCTTTCCTGATTTCGAGACAATCAATGATGATGGTACATCGCGTGTGTGTCTAGAATCGCCGAGTCCTCGTACAAATATCTGAGTAAAGGATTCAGCTTGACGCTTTACTATCGTTTTCTACTTCATACCCATGGAAGTTTACCTGCTTGAATTCTATTGATACAACATCGCAATTTCCCGTGCTGCCGAAACGGAAAGTAATGGATATCACCACTGTGGTATTCGCATTTAATACACTCATCTAGCACCTGTCTTGATTCCTTATGTCAAAGTCTGTACGCTACCTACTTAAGGCGGATTTGCGTAAACTCGGCAGGCCACGAGGGAACCATTCTAATGATCTCACCATGAAATATAGAAAACAAGAAGGACAAGGACAAGGAGAAGAGTACTGTTACCGCCACTAATTATCAGCTATCACCAATCCCTTCAATCTGCTATCTTCGGCACTTCCTCGCCCTAGGTCTCCACCCTGACAGGGCTTTATCTCAATTATCGTCCGATATTCCAGAATATCATAGTTATTGACTTCTCCATAGATTCTTATATGTACGTACTTGAGATATAATCGGACTCGGTAGTTATGTCCATGTAATTACATAAGGCCGGCCAAAAATCTCCTCCAGCCACAAGTTGTTTCCAAAATCAATAGACTGCATCATCATCATCATCATCATCTGATTCTGATTCTGATCTACCATGTTGTCGCCGGCACTGGTTGCGGTGCCGCTGTAGGGCCACGCAGGTTCCTCGTCTGCCTCCTCAGGTGCCATCTTGGCACGGGCCCGCGCCCGAAACAGCCTGATCATCCTGGAGAGCTGTATAAACAGGTCATCATTGGACCGCTCGCCTGCCTCGGTGCTGGCCAGCTCTGGTTCACCAGCAGCAGGTCCACTGTATTACGTACAGCCTGGCAGTCCCAGGCCGCGTCCGCGTACGTTGACAACCGGTATAAGATCACGACGCACCGCCTTAGCTGCGCCCAGAAAAGAAACGAGAGGCCTATATATGCCGAGGGCGACAGCGTGAAGACGACGTCCAGCCACGACTTGATGGCGCTCACGGACCGCCATAGGCATTCCAAGCGCTCAAAGCCAGCCATACTGCTGCTGCTGCCGGCCGCTGGTGTCAGTAGTAGTGATGCGTCCGAGTTGGCCGTGTGAGCCGTCTCGTTCATGCAAAGTTCGATGTAGTGCGTGTGTGCTAGCATCAATGATCAATCGACCACACTGACCTTTCGCAACCATCGCCGTCAGGACGAGTGACACATTTGCACTTGGACTTGAAGCAAGGCGTACAAGTCTGACCGTACGGGGCGGAGTAGCCCGGGCGTCTTCTGTCCATAGCGCAAATTTCAAATGATGTAGGTAAGCGTTAATTGTGGTAATTGCCCTGGGAGCCCTGTGTGTACCGTTGGAGCGGAATTAGCGGATTCCGTGGACAGGATGTGAGGTTAGGAAATGGGGGAAGTAGTACAGCTGACTGAAGAACGAGACCCGCAAATAATCGTCAGGTCGCACATCAGGGTTTGGGAAAATGGTTTCCACATCGCAATAATGTATCGACATCTCACGGACGAATATTCATGTTCATCTTGTATAAGAATTGCAATCTTGAGATCACCTGCAATGATTATCGGAAAATCAGCCATTGAAAATGACTGACAACAAGAAATCCAGTGCAACTCGCCTGGAAGTAGCCGTCTCAGGTCAGGCACAGCTGCCAAATTCACTTCATCGGCCTCGACTAGTTACAGAACGAGATTTATTACGTAAACATCATCGACTTTTGAGGTACGACTATGAAGACGACATTGAGCGCGACGACCCTTGTACGGCAAGCGGTGAAAGTAAGGAATATGTAGAGGAAACTGGACAACGACGGAGCGATAGAGTAGAAAGAGCAGACGAATATGGCAAGGAGATAGCAAGGGCATATTATAAGAAATTGGTCAAGGACTTTCCACTACTTGACTTGTCGAGATACAAGGAGGGTATGGTTGCTCTGCGATGGAGAACGATGGCGGAGTTTTGCAAGAATAAAGGTGGCCCGCAAGGCATCTGTGGAGAAACTTCATGTGAAGTACAGGATAAAGACTACACGGCAAATGCGGAGAACGACTATGATTATGATTCTAAGCAGTCAGGAGGTTTCCTAGAAAAGCGGCAAGTTCTATTTAACTATTTGGAAGATTCTGCCGACGGGACGCGTCAAGAGCAGAAGGCGATTATGGTGTCATGCTGGCTCTGTCCTCGCCACGGGCGTAGACTTGATAAGTCTCATGAATACGAAAAAGCACTACGAGATGCAGTTTCTAGTCGCAGTAGTGAGTCAAAGGAGAGAATGCTCGATAGAAATGTCAGGCAACGTCGTCGTCATGGACATCATTCTCACGTCTATCGACATAGGAGGTCAGACTCGCATGCGCATTCTAATTACCGCGAACGATCGCAACGAAGTTCGTACGATCATGAGCGAGATATGAATCTCGTTAGAAGTGACTGATACAACATAATGTCTGCATATTCTTCTTGGGTTTTGCATTAATCCTCTTTGTCTGGAATGGTGTACAGGATAGCTGCATCCTGTAGTGAATTATATTAAGCAATGACGTCATCTAAAAATACGGGTCCATTATTCAATGAAGAAATTATCAACTATAGTACAAAATCCTAAGTAGCATGTATGCATATCCATGTACAAGTAACAGTACTCCTACCGCATGTCGCTCCTCTGTATCTCGATAGGGACGTCAAATACTATTTCGCGTCGGCACCAGACTCTGCTGCAGGTTCGCTCTCAATTGGTGCAACTTGATCAGTTGCAACTTCAGAAGCTTCCTTCAGAGGAAGTGAGTCTCCACTTGTATTCTGGTCCTTCGAGGAGAAAAGATCTGATGGATGAACAAGGTAATACACGAATGATTTGCTTGCTCGTGCGTCCGGTAAGCTGACGTCGGGCGAAACTAATGGGGCCTTTACTGACTTGATAACTGTTTCTGTTGTGACTGAAGGAGGAGCTGGAGATTTTATTGGAGTCTCGGCATCTTGTGTCTGTCCAGGACTGGAAGGGTGCTCACCAGGTAGTACGATGATGCCTTCTCGAATTAATCTGTCGCGCTCCTCTCTAATTCAATTGTTAGACACTACTAATAGCTGCTAGGCTCGATATTGAATACCGAAATATGGGATCAAAAAATGCAAATCCTGCGACAAGTAGTTAATTACGGCTCCCACCACGGCTGAATTTGGCCGTTCCTTTCTTTAGCTACGCTTACCGCTATATACGCCAGCCATGCCAGCGACGATCGGTGGCATTATCCGTAAAAGTAGCCGTCTAGACATGTTATTACAAATAAACCAAAAAGAGCTGAAACTTGTAAATGGCACGACGAAGAGATTTTGATTTACTAGAGGACGCTGTAGTTTGGTTTAGATTATTAAAGTTTATGTTTGACGTGACCGAGCCGCGACCGAACATATCGCGAGGGTGTCGCCTCTTGACGGGTCTTCCATAAAACAATATAACGAACCCGGTTACTGGCGGATTTTCTAATTTGACCCGTTGATCTAAGCTATGTTTGCTACGCCGCGTGTTTGAGGTATCGTTGTCAAGGTCAAGCTTTAGGTTGATATTGACATTGGCGGTTCAGTGGCCGATTCCCAAAAGGCATACATTGAAAACCACAGCGCTACGTCCATGCAACATGTAGTGGACACTCCGCCACAAGGTTCTGATTGGAGAGCCATCTATCCTTCTTTCAAGGGATCCTAGCATTGTGTACAATCCTACAGCTTCATCATCGTACGTCAGCCTTCGCATGCTACACCGCGGGAGTAGCTATCCAGCGAATATCCGGTATATCACTCTTCCTTTCTGATTAATCCCCGGTAGGAGACGAATTAATATAGAAAGAGCACATGATCCTCTGATATGTCGTTAGTCAAAGCTACTTTAAACGACATAATATTGCCAATTACATACCGTAGCATAATCGAATACCATCGTGCCTTTATCCCCGAAGCGCTCCAAGGACCCATCCGAAAGTCTTTTTAGGTTTGCTTCTATTTTCATTCCTATGAAAACGTGATCCAATACCTTCCGTTCCAAGTGCAAAACAAGTCTCTCATTCTCAGGAAACGGACAATCATCCGGCGCTGGCTCTTCCTCCAGTACATGCCACCACGGAATTACCACCATCTCACCCAAGGCATTCTCATCGTCGTTTTCATGCGGTAAGTGAATTTCGACAACTTCCACCGGCAAAGAATACTCATCTACATAGCACAGTGAGCCTACTCGCTCTAATAGATGCTCACAATCATCTTTATATAAGACTTTAGAGACTGTTTTCCGTGCTTCACTTTCTGTCATTCTAAAATCGTACGCAGATTGGACTCGGATTTCCTCCCATGGTTCGTTTGTCGTCGGATTCATTCGTTCCTCGAACTCCTTGTCCTCGGTCCACGGTATCTGTTGATCAAATTCAACTTTCGGAGCAGTCTGTTGCCATCTTTCAAAACTCTCCTGAATCGGCATGATAGGAATGTCCTTGCTGGCTGTTTCGTTCTTGTCGGATCTGTAATCGCTATCATTCTCATGAGAGCCTTCCGTGACATTTTCGACCTGAGCCGTTCCCGCGCTACCGCTCTGATCGACTTTCGCAGCATCGACGTCATCTCCATCATAGGGAAGATTCGCTAGATCAGAACGATCTAGCTCATTTTTAATCTCAAACTCGATCTCCGTCTCTTTCGGGTTCACCACAATCTTACTCTCGTCTGTAAGTTCTTGAATCACTCTCTCTTCGGTGAGTTTTGCCATCTCCGCGGGAATATCAATTGGAACAGCATCTCCTGTACCTCTCACCATATCGTATCCGACTTCAGGATCTAACCACGGATCATAGATAGGCTTTGGAAGCGACGGATTATGATGACCGAATTCTCCGCCCAACAAGAAGGAAACAGCGGTGTTAAACTGGCCAGGGAGAACATTACTAAGTTTGGCAGCGGCGGGGAGTTCTCTTCGAGAAACTTTGGAGATATATAGCGTGTCAATAAGTGCAGGAGTAAACTCCGGACAAACTTCGTGAAAGAGAAGCTAAAATATGGTTAGCAATAATCGAACCTCAATGATACTAAAACTAAGCTCTTACATAACGCACAAAGTTCTCAACAACCGTGATCGCCTCTTCCAATGGGCCTTCTTTGGTCAAGAAAAGTTCGAAGGGGATATGATGAGCAAAGAACTTCCTGCTGCGTAGAATCCAATCTTCGGCATCCAGCACTTCGTCGTATCCACCAACACCAGTCTTCTGCAAACTCTGGCCATTGTCTTCGTTCCCATCTTCGTCATCTGACTCTACATCGCCCGCAACCGTCTGATTCTCAGCCCTGGGCTTGTAAATTTTTCCGAAACTAAGATAAACCTGGAAAATCCTTGCTCGGTGCTTATCAAGGAAGCGTTTCTTCTTATATCGCACTAAACAAGCATCAATCCTCTCTCTGAAGCTATGCTTAGCCGGATCATAGTCTTTCCGCTCCTCAGCCCACTCTTCTGGACCCACTGGATTATCCGCGTAGTACTCTTCAAATCCCGTACCAATTGCCAGAGCCTTTTGTGATTTGCTCTTCTTTTTTCTGGGCTTCTTTTTTTTCTTTGCTGGAGCAGGACCCATCTCAGTCACTGTTGCCGTTCCATTAGGCAATACCTTTTCGTCATGGCCTCCACCATCAGGTGTAGCGGTCTCGGATCTACTTTCTGCCAGAGGCGATTCAACTGTGATGTTCTGCGATGGCGTATGGATTCCACTTCGATCTGCCATGGCCTGAGCAGCGCTTTGAGCCAACCTTCCGAGATCAGGCTCTTCCATTATGATAGCTGGTGATAGCTGGTGGATCAATACAAATGGAACTTTGGTCAATGCGAGCCGGCTGCAAAACGTTCTTCGTTTGATTTCTAGGCAAGTTATCGAGATCTGATTTGTAAGTAACCTCTTTTCATATCAAACCTGACAATATGTGGTAATTTACTCAGAAAAAGGAACTAATAGTAAGGAAAAGGGGGATGAAGTACAATTGACACGATCCACCCCCTATCACTCGACTTCACCCTACTGAAGTTGACACATTTGAGCCGCACCAACAACGGTTCGACAATGGTCTTATTACTCCAGGTATATATTTCACACTTAATACGACAATGAGTGCATCACTGGCGATTAACATCTCCGCGGCTGTGTCATTTGACAATAAGGTCGCAGGTCACGATGGTGTCTTGCAAGATCCGAGTGGTGTGGTCGTCATCAAGCCTGCCGCAGAATTAGAAATCGAGTTTTACGAATCTTTAATACTACACCCTTCATTTGCATCTGTCGCTCCTAAATTTTATGGAGTGCTGGAACTGAACGAACAAAGTGCGATTGCGGAAGCTTCCGACGAGGTGCACAGGACTACAGGCGCGGAGCGTGCAATCGTTCTTGAGAATGTTGCGGCAGGATTTGCCAAGCCGTCAGTTATCGACGTTAAATTAGGACGACAGCTATGGGACGAACAAGCCTCTATAGAAAAGAGAAAGAGATTGGATGATGTAGCTGCAAAAACCACTAGTGGTTCACTTTGTATGCGAATTGCGGGCATGAAGACTTGGGATCAAGACAAAGAAGACTACGTCCTGTACGACAAATACTATGGGCGGAGTTTCGATACTAAAACCGTTAAAGAAGGGATTGACACATTTATTGTTAAAGCACTAGGTACAGATCGGCGAAAGGAAGTTATTAGGAGAATTATCACTGGGATTTCTCGGATTGCAGAAGCTCTTGAGAAAGAAGAATCTCGAATGTATTCTGCAAGTATCCTAGCAGTCTACGAGAGCGATCCCACAGCAATTGACGAGGCTCTTAAGGAAGAACGAGAGCGACTAGAGAAAAGCCATGACGACTACGATGAATCGGAAGAAGAATTCGAAGAGATGGTTAGCGAAACTGTCGAAATCAATGGGCAGATCGTTGAACAGGTCTCGATGTTCTCAGCAAGGGATGTCGTAGTAGGCGAAGACGAGGACGAGGACGAGGACGAGGACGATAAATCTGTTTGCCGTGTCAAGCTAATTGACTTTGCGCATGCCACATGGACACCAGGGGAAGGAATGGATATGAATGCATTAGAGGGGGTTTATAATTTAAGAAGACTGTTCGAGGAGTTGCTGTCCGCGCTATAGAACCATGCTGTCGGATAATGATAGACAAGTTAGATACACAAGGATAAATACCTACGGTCCACAAATATTTTGTTCGTGACAATTCACGGGTCTATGCATAACTAATTACATTTGTTTGCCTTCGCTCAACACTTTAACACTTAAGCACAACCTTTCCGGTCGACAATCTGGTCTCCAACGCCTCTGCAGCGGATCTATAGTCCTCAAGTGGATAGACTTTATAAACAGTAATCTTCAAACTTCCATCAGCAATGGCCTTCCACAACTCGCTAGTATAGAAATCCCGCTCTTCAGGAGTGGCCACGTAGTTGAAAAGCGTCGGTCTTAACAGTCTAATGTTCTTCTGTGAGAGTCTAGCCACATTCAATGGAGGGACTGCACCACTGGCATTGCCAAACGTAATCATGGAGCCCTTGCGGCGGACGAGACTAAAGGATCCCTCAAACGTTGCCTTTCCAACACCATCAAAGACAGCATGAACGCCCAAGCCGTCCGTGAGTTCGAGAACCTTCTTGACGTAGCCGTCCTCAGTATAATTAATAACATACTCCGCACCAGCACTCTTAGCAAGCGCGGCCTTCTCTGGCGTCGACACAGTACCAATGGCATGAGCACCAATGTTGTTAATCAACTGGCATAGCAATAAGCCCATACCACCAGCCGCAGCCTGAACAAGAATCCAGTCACCTGGCTTGACCTCATAAGCCTCCTTCACCAGACTGAGAGCAGTCAGTCCCTGCAGGAGTGACGCAGCAGCGGTCTTGAAATCAATGCCCTCGGGAATAACACTCACTCTCCCACCCTCGTCGACAGCAGAGTATTCTGCGAAAGCGCCAGAGCCGAGCCACGCGACTCTATCACCAACTTTGAACTTGGTAACTGACGATCCAACGGCAACGACAGTACCAGCAGCTTCACCACCGGGAACATAGGGAGTGCTTGTCGGATACAGACCTGATCTGAAGTAGGAATCAATAAAATCTATTGACTGTTAGTAGACCCCATCTAATCGAGGCATTTCGGCTAGCCATAATTAAGAGTGCAAGTTATTAATATCGCATACTTAATCCAGCATATTCGTTCTTCACAAGGATCTGAGTAGTAGAGACTTCAGGGACTGGAGCATCTTCGAATTCCAAGACCTCGCGACCGCCGGTCTTGGGGACGACAAAGGCTTTCTGCTTAACTGGAATGGAGGACATATTTCTCAACGCAATTGGACCGAACAATGGCCTCTGAGTAAATAGACAAGATCTTGCCCGAATAGAGGATAATGATGCTGCTCGTACGGATTTAAATTAAGTAGTGAATCTATACTACCAGCAGCTGTCGAACATTGAATAGTTCAGGCGGTGGAGATAAGGCGTAGGCTTGTATGACCAAGCTAATTGTTTATCAACTCAATTTGGGTTCACCGTTGCATAAACGCCTATAGCCGGTATGAACTTTGTATGGTGCATCCACCCAAGACCAAAAATCCCAAAAATTTCCAAAATAACCCTTACCCTAATAAATTTGCAGCGTAATGTTGAATCTGATTGCGTAAATGTGAGACCAAACTTATAAATGGCAATGTGGTGGTGTGGATAGAAATTGTTGGAAAAGGCGAGTGCAATTTTCGGTTCTTGGGTGGATGCACCATAAGCTGGTCGTGGTGAATGTCGTCAGGACGATACGGAGCGTAACAGATGCGTGGGGTCAGAAGATAGATATAAGCTAGTGATCCATTTCATATATTATTTTCAGCAGTAAATCAATTAGTCATTAGCCATTGCATACAAGGTGTTCATAGACTTGTAACTGCATTTGGAACCCTTCATCTCTTCTCTCGGTCGTCGTGTTTTAGTGATTATTACCTAAAAGTCGTGTCCACTTCTCAAGCAGCGAGATAACTCCGATATAGACACTTATATGCTTTGCAAGCTCACTCCGGTCCGCCATGTGTGAATAGTAGAGTTAAACAAGATAGTGCAGCGGAAAGGCTTCGGATGCTTGCTCTCTGAATTGACCGAAGTCCACAACGAAGGCAGAAGTGGAAAGAAGTCTGCAAATTCCACGATCTCCCTGATAAGTTTATTGAATATGATGTCGAGACTCGATGGAATTCAACGTACCGAATCTTGATGATGGTCTACATGCGCAATCTCAGATCAACAAGTTCCAGGAACTTCAAAGCGACCTTCCGTTACCTTTCCTTTACCAATAATGACTGGACCAGACTTAGACAGATCCATGAAGTCTTATCGAAGTTCAATGAGCTTACCTTATTTATATCAAATACGAACCCTCAGATCGGTCTTACAGTTCCGATTTACTCTGCACGACCTACTTGACAATGCATCAGAGCGCAGATATTGCAATTGCGGTCAGAGATGGAATGAGGAAAACTAAAAAGTACTATATATTCATGGATGAGTCCGATACTTATGATACTGCCCTCATATTGGATAAACGAATAAAAGGTGATCTGATTCGGGAAGGGCTATGAGAGGATGAAGACGCTGGTCGCTTTATCTTAGAAGCTATCTGGCATCTAGACTATAAAATTGGGACTCTGCACCCACTGTAACACCCTCCCTGGAGTCTAGGATGTTCCAAAGGTTGCGGCCTTTGAACGAAGCTAAACTATCAGATATTGACCGCTATTTTGACACGCCTCGAGTTACTATATCTGATACTAAGCAGCCTTGGCTATGTGCTGGTGGGCGTGGCGAAGGCATAACGACGAATATCTTCAAATGGCTATGCCTGCAAGAGATTGTCCTGCAGTTCCAGCATATGGAGTCTCAGTGGAGAGCATGTTCAACTTCGGAAGAGATCTAGTGGGTGTACGAAGACACTCCATGAAGGCAGGCACCATGATGATGTTGATGTTAATGGACAGTGTATATAAGCAATAGTCTAATATGACCCTTGACCTACTTTTCAGGAATAAATCCAGCTCTTTTAGTCTGAAGCCTTCGGGTTTATATAGATATTACGCCAGTCAAAGAATGCAATATAACAATATTGCGGAGCTTGAAGCATTTTAGGAATCACATAGTCCTCAGCAACGCAGCTTTACGCCCTCAGGTTTATAGTCAGCATTTATCATAGCTCTGGGCATTAAACACTCTCCTCCAAATTCCACCTCATCGCTTCCTAATTAGGCATTATCCGATTATCCGCCAATTTGAGACTTGGAGATATTCGCATCCACCAATTTAAGACGTAGTGGCGGGATATTTATTCGCGAGAAAAATTTTGGCGCATAAAATCCGCCATATCCGCCATCCGCCGACATCCTACAGTTACTTGAATATCCCTGCGCAGAAGTAATTCTGTCAAGCCACTTCTAAAATGAAACAGTTGAGGAAACAAACTATCAGGCCGTGGTTTGTTTGGATCAGTTTCATCGGGTTAGGGTGTGCTGGAATTGCGAGATATTTGGTGTGGATTGCTCGGCTAGAGTTGCGACGAAGTCTTGCTGGTTGGGAAATAAGTGTGGATTTGTAATAATTTAGTCCCATCTTACACTTGAAATCATTTCCCGCTGTTCCTGTTCGACTTTTCTCAATTGATTGTCATCCATATTTAACGTCATTCTGTTATATGCAATATGGGGCCCAAGCAGCAATATGCAGAGCTTGCCACACCGCCGAAAGAAGGCGAGCGAAATGTTCACAAGATCTGTTGTCCTTACAACAATTGCCCCTCTATAATTCTATCGCCTGGATTGGGAGTTTTACGGAAACGAACACAGATTCCAAGGGTAAGCTATTTATGAAGCCTGTGCTCTGGTTTCGATACGTGGTCCTGACGAGCATAGTCGTTCACTGATCCGGAGAAGGACGAGAAGGAGCAACCCACCAGCGAAGCAAACAATGTAGAAAAAGAATTATTTTGGGTTCTTAAAGACCCCTTTGATTTTGATAATCTAGGATTTAGTAAAAGCTCTTCAGCGGGTGTGAAATATCTTGCTTGTGCGGATTGCGACCGCGGTCCCTTGGGATATCATGATTCGAACTTTGTGGCAGATGATGGGGGGAAAGAATTTTTATTAAGCGCAAATCTAGTGTTATATCAATGAGCATATCAGTGGGTGTCAAGAGAAGAGAATTGCGTTTTGTCTATTTCTTATCTGGAAAATTGTGCGACATAATTGCGGAAAGTTCAAGGTGTGGTTGCTTGGATCGGCGTTTATGAGTTAGATGTGTATTGCATAAGTGGCTTAGATCTAGATCAAGTAAATTATATATATAGCTCCTTCATAGTAATAACAACAACAAGTATCTGTTGAAGAACCAAAGCAGTTCTTGATTGTGATTCAAATTCGTAACAAGTGCTACTGGTCGAGTCACAGATCACAAACTGTTTGTAACCAACTTTCACGCGTCGCGTCTTGCTGACAATTGATTCGCGACAACATCCACGAATTTCCTCCCCATCCGATTGGGTGTGACTGAGATCCGTCTCTCGTTTGCGTTATTGATTGATTCTGTTTGGTGTGGGTAATGTTCGAGTAATTAGTGAACTAGTGGTCTCTTCAAGATTATCCATAATACATAGAATGGACCCGCTGCGTCATAATACGTCATCGCAGGGCGTCAAAGACACGAGCTTTGAAGTCGAAGATGTGTATGAAGATGATGAATTGACACTGCAGCAATCAAATAGTTTTGCCCAAGCCGACGTTTTCCCACTGCAGGAGCAACGGGCCCCTGTATCGCCGTCGTCACGGGATGACACTAAAGTGGCAGTGGATCAGAGAGCTCCCCATAGAAGTTCATCGCCGACGCATCGTCTTCGACTGAGTCTTAATGAGCGGCAGCTGCGAGCAGTTACCTTCCCACTCCAATCGCAGCTGCAAATTCTTGCGGGCCCTGGTACTGGCAAAACGAAGACTTTAATCTCGAGGGTGATCTTTTTACTGTCGCAAGGCGTGCATCCGTCGAATATCATCGTCACAACTTTCACAGTGAAAGCTGCTAATGAGATGCGTGAGCGCATCGCAGCGATGGTCGGTCCGTCCGTGGCGTCTCGTCTGGTGCTCGGCACGTTTCATTCGATCGCTCGCAGGTATCTAATAAAGTACGGGTATTTAATCGGCTTACCCACGGGTTTTCAAATTGCAGACGAAACAGACGCGTTGCATTTTATACAGAGCGTTATGAAAGAAGTGGACCCTGAAAGAGACAAGAACGATTGTAGACATGCCCGGAATGCGATTTCGAATATGAAGTCACGCGCGATCCAGCCAAGCAGTCTCTCTGCGTTGGAATACACTACGCAAGAAATGATGCAAGTATACAACCTGTACCAAGACAAGCTAACTGAAGCTAATTTTCTGGATGTAAATGGCCTTTCAGATTGCATCAGATTCGCAAATGCTAACGAAGTTGACAGTTTGACGACTTGCTACTGAAATGTATGGAACTGCTCCGTACTAATCCCCTGGTAGTATCGAACATACAAGCTGTTCTTGTAGACGAATTCCAGGACACCAACGTCGTGCAGTACCAACTCATGAAGCTTTTTGCGGCCAGAAGGTCCAACATCACTATAGTTGGTGATCCAGATCAAAGTATCTATGCATTTCGGGCGGCAGAGTCCACGAATCTCATGCGCATGCGACAAGATTTTCAAGATACGAGCGTTGTCAGTCTTGAGGAAAACTACCGGTCGTCGGGACACATTCTGAATGCGGCATTGGCCGTGATCCAGCAGGATACCGAGCGAATACAGAAAACAGTGCTACCGAATCACGACGAGGGCCATATGCCAGTATTCTTTCCGGCTCGAAATCCGTATATCGAAGCCAGGCACATTGTCAAAGAGATCCAGCGATTAATCGACTTAAGCTGCGGCATGCTCAAGCCTCACGATTTTGCGATTCTTGTGCGGTCCGCGCGATTGACGCGCCCGATCGAGAGCGAACTTACAAAAGCAGGAATCGACTACCGTATCGTCGGTGGATTTAGATTCTGGGAACGAGAAGAGATCAAGCTACTTGTGAACTACCTAGTGGTGGTCAAATCTCGACGAAGTCCTGCGCTGTTGGATATTATTAATAGCCCGAGGCGAGGAATCGGCAGCGTGATGCAGGCGGCATTATTGAATCATGCGAATGCTTATCAAGTGCCGATTTGGGATGCAATTCAACGGGCGATTGATGGTCAGGTGCGGGTCAACGCCAAAGTCAGATCTTCGTTAAAACAATTTGTGGATATCATTACTGAAGCGGAGAAGCTTGTGCAGGACAGTTCACGCGAGACGCCTTTGACCGATGCGTTGGACTACTTGATTACGGCTTTGGACTACAAAGAAGTTCTTCAGAAAGATCGGGGAGATACGTGGGCGGCTCGATGGGAAAACGTGACGGATTTGAAGGAGCATATTCGATATTTCTGTGCAACAGCACCTGATCCCGAGCTGCCTGAAATTGAGGGAGTTGAGGGCAACAAAGCAGCTGACGATGTCCTGAGTAGGTTTCTGGCGACAGTAAACCTGGCTCCGTCTGAAGCTGAGAGTAGTACATTCGATCCGACTATGGTGTTGACAATTTCGACGATCCATGGCTCGAAGGGATTAGAATGGCCCGTGGTGTTTATACCTGGCGTATATGAGGGATCTATCCCGCATGCGTTATCGCTTGCGAATGAAGTTGACTTGGCTGAAGAACGAAGGCTTCTGTACGTGGCCATGACGAGAGCTAAAGGTGAGGATCATTTACTCATCATCTCGTACGATGCTGACGAGAATAGGAATGCTGTATCTCTCGTATCCAGCTATGCTGACAGGTAGCGCCATGTACTCAGCAAGCAAGGCGGACTGGGAGCCGACGTGTGTAGAGTCCTCGTTCGTCTCAACGATCAAGCACAAGTTCCAGAATTTGTTGCCAAATGTAACACACGGGAGCATGATTACACTTGGGGAAATCCTGGATCGGGAACCGCCAAGCTTAATGGACTTTACGGAAGCAAGGAAAGCGTGGTGTGCGACCCCTCTTGGTTTTTTTTGTTGTCGTTTTGTCTTGATTTATAGTAGTGGTCGCTAATGATGGATACAGCGTCCCGACCCCAGCCAGCCCTGACGAGTACTGGGCGTCTTTGGCGGCCGAAAAAAGTCCGTCCGACATTTACGACGCCGCCGACGCGCAAGTATCACGCGACAGGTACATCTACGACGAGTACGACTGTGACGTTGTATCTGGCCAGTACGACGAGTCGGGGAGATATGAATACAACGACTCTGCTTCTGGGCCTTACAGGTGGCGAAGCCGGACAGGGTCAGGCGGATCGTCTCGTTCGAGCGCCTTTCAGTCGCGCAAGAGACAGCGAACCGTGTCCGGCGGGTCTGTCACAACTTTGGCGGCGATTACGGCCCAAGGCGGATATAGTGGATCCGGGCGCGGGAATGCTGTTGATGGACAATTTGCAGCGTCGTTTATTAGCGGGCGGGATGCTATGCAGACGATGGCTTTTGAGATAAGCTCGAAAGCGGATATTCCGGTTCGGCATGTCGGTACTGGTAATGGTGGATTGAGAGCGAGCGCGAAGGTGCCTGTGATGGAGGATTCGCGCTTGCGGGAGACAACGTTCGAGACGGCCAAATCTGGTTTGTTTTCTCGCTCGTCGGAGTCACGTACGTGGTCATCTACGCAGTCATCTGCAGCCACGTCGTTCTCACAATCCAGCAACTTCACGTCCGCATCGTCATTCAAATGTGCCAAGGACACGCGTGCAATGAAGTCAACCGCGACGTCGAAAATAAGCTCGAATAAATTGCAAACGAAGCAAAAGGAACTACTCCATGGACAGCAAACACTTGCAGCATTCATGAGCAAAGAAAGACCGTCAACCACTGCACGAGGCTCAGCGAAAGTGAAGCAACCGAATGGTATGGGGGCGAAACCAAAAGGATCGAAAATTCCGTTGGCGGACGCGATTGCGAACACATCGGGGATCGTTACCCATGTTGGCGGCCCTAGAGTCGTGACATTGTCTTCGTCACCTTGAGCAGATAGTGGGAAATTGTGGTTGCATAACATGGCTTGGAGTCAAAGGATTAGAGTGTTTGTTTATATGTAAGGTATGGGAAGTAGTGATGTTGCTTTGTTACAATGAAATTTAATTATGTTGTATCATCCACATATCATGGGCTCGAGATACTTCCCATCTTTGCTATTCCCTCGGAATGAAGGATTCGAGCCGAGATAAGTAAAAGCAAGTTTAAGATGCGAAGAAGCAATTAAGCAAAACAGATTTCCAGTAGACAGGTTTGCCGATGGATAAATAATGGACTGCACACGTGCTGCGGTGACATTTTATCCTCCGTTAAACGCAGCCAAAGACGAGAAATTACGCTGCGTTGGATTACGAAAGAGCACCCACACTAGGATGGTTACGATACACTTTGCATATCACCATTTTGTAACCCCCATGCTGGTAGACGGTTAGGTTTACAGAATTCCATTGCGGTATGCGCAGGCGAGGTTCACAGAATTGCGTGATGTGGCTTATAACCGACCCCCGGGTTCAAGTTTACGCCATGCCATGCCAAGGTCCGGGGTGTGAGTTTTGCGGGTTTGGGGGGGGCGTCGAAGGATGAGACGAGAATGCTTACCCCGCATGGCGCGGGGCCCGGTCCGGGAGTGTATGGCGCGGCTGCAAAGCGCATTCTAGGGTCGGCGACAGAAAACGCGGATCGCCTGCAAGGAAGATCAACACAACGGATTGGCCCACGTACAGCACGCCAGCGGCTTGACATGGTGCTAGTGCTGTCGAGAATGAAAAATAGAATATTCCTTGCGCGGACATCGAGTCCCGCGTACGCCTGTCATCAGACGATAATTGAGGATATCTCGTGCGGACGAAAGGCGCCTTCGGATACAACGCGTTACGACGTGCGCTCACTGACAGTGGCGCCGTCTTTTGTCCAGGCTGAGTCAATAGATAGCGACTCCCCGCATTTATTGGCTGCGGAGGCGATCATGACAGGAAACCTTCGGTTGACGTCGCTTTACCACGAAGGAATATCATAGAAATCAGCATATAATTAGGTACTTTGACCCCCATCATCTATTCGACACCCCCATGCGCAGTCTCCGACTTGGAAGTGACGCACTGTGACCATACCGTGGCCCGCGCTAATGCGTCGGCTTTGGGATTGAATTTCTTGGGCACACTAATAACAAGATCTCGGTCTAGCAGATCGTGCCCACCTGTCAGCTCATCCTCGGTCGTACTTACAAAGCGTAGCAACTGCAAATATTTGTTGGATCTGTTAGGATCCACATGGAGTAAATAATAATTTCATAATTATTATATCAGCTGGCTTGCATCGAGACGTGTTGTGGGTCTGTGTTAGATATATCCCGGAATAAACCCGAAATATACCCGAAGTAGTAACCGGGGTTAATTACCGGAAGCGGCGTTTTACGTTTTTTCGATTCGGCCTAACCCTGTCTGACCGAGTGTGATGTGGACCCTGCAGGGTGGTGGTTTAGCTGGCTGTTCAGGGTAATTCTGCCGGGGTGGCGATTAAAACAGTATGGGTTTTATCGGAATAACTTGGTGCAAAACAATATAGACCCACACTAGTAATTTGCAGCCTACTGTGAGTGCCGTGGGACCGGGACCGGGACCGGCATGGCATCCGTGTTTCATGATTATCCGCTAGCTGGCGTTCTGCATGCGTGACTTTTGTCGTGTTATCGAGGAGTTAGACTGGCGAGTGTCTGGACTGGATGTGCGGATTAATTGGTATCAGTCTGATTAATCTGCAGAGAATGATATTAAATCAGTGCGCCCGATAATTTAAGTTCGCGGAGGCACTAGGTGACCATGCCAGCGGCCACTCTAATTACTAGCTTGGTCGCTATTTTAGTCCTCCGAAGACCCTGCTGCGGGCTCATGAGGATTGGATGGCATTGGACACGGATACGACATATTCGTGGACAAAGTGTAAACCACACCGTAGCTAGTGGATAGAAAAGATGTGTGTTACGACAATGCAGGTTGCGCAAAAGGTAATTTCAAATAATTAAGAACAACGGGAAAGGACACATAACAAATGATGATGTCTTTTAGATTCGAATGGCGCCGTCTCGGTGAACACCCCGCATTCCACATCCGGATCCAATCCCGACTAACGCGCGTTGAACTCATACCAACGTCATGCATTCGATTTGCATTACACTATTCGTCCCTCAATTATTTGCCAAAAACAGGTAGCAGTGTTCGGTACTCGGTCGAGATGGTCTCTGTATGATATTGGTCCCCTTTGTCGGATCGCATTCTAGCTTATTTCTGTTACGTAATCTTAGGCGACGCGGGCGAGCGGGCCTGCCCGATGAGGCAATCGTTCCACTCGGTCGCATTAGCCGCTGCAGAAGTAGAAGTTATCGCGCTTGCGAAAGAAAGACTACAGTACATCTCGGATCGCCGCTTTGGGAAGCACAACTCTTTTCCCGCCCGTGTCATACCACTGCAACGTCGACAGAAATTAGAATATCGTACCAAACAATCAGGTGCTTGACTGGTCGGGGCGCGCCGTGCGCGGTTCGGAGCCGCCGCAGTCGCCGAGCCGCGCCTAATTTGTGGGTTCGGATGGAGACACGTAAGTGGACGCGGTTTTCACGGGCAGTGCAGTTCGAGATCAAGGCAATATTGAGCTTGAGAGCCGTGTAATGTGCAATTATAAAATTATGTGCCTCAGCGAACGATGCGTTATGTCGAATCGAAAGCAGCCAATCGCGGTCCCGATTATGATATCATGCACCAATTTGGCTTCGGGGAAACGTATTTCCGAAGAATTGGCTTGGCACGATCCAGTGGCGAATTATTTTTCGTGAGTTCGTATTGTTTTCGTTTTCGTGGGGCTCAAACAAACACATGTGAAAATTTTTCCGGTGGACTAGGGTTTTTTGTGACTTGCTTGCGGCGGGTCTCAGTTAGTGGGTTACGTGTGATGGGGCCGCAGCGTGGTAAGGGTTGTTGGCGATGTAAATGATGAGTTGGAGAATGAGGAGAGCGAGACTTGAGAGAAGGCGCGAGTGAGTGAGATGGACAATCGCTCTTCCTGCTAGAATGCTGCTGTCCCGTCCATGTGAGATAGTGTGATTGTGGAGCAGTGTATGCACCGTCTGTCCGACATGCAAGCGAGTTAGTTTTACAGCAAAGGATCTCGGATCCAGTAAACGTGATAGGTGCTAATTAAGATCCGAAGCGCTGCAAATGCCATTAGAGTGCGCCCGCGCGCGGAGAAGAAAGGGGAAATACAGTAGATTGAAGGCTCGAGGCTGGCCGCCTCATTTCAGCAGTTTGCGTTCGGGGTAAGTGTGGGGAAGTGATTGGAACGGACAAGAGTGGGCGGATTGGCGACAGGACAAAGCCACACCCAGGTTTGTTTTGCCCATGAAAAACTAGGCTAAGCGATGTGAATGCAGAGAAGACGAGCGAAGGCAAGAACAGAAGCCGGGCTGCTATCACACAAAGCATTGGCAATGCGGGGGAAAGTGTTCTGGAAAACGACGATGATGCGGAGAAGTTGCCTTATGTCGAAGGGTAACAGGTAACAACTGCAGGTCACACCACGCTAGGCCGTAAGTGGATATCGGCTGCATGCCGTCCAGATTAGCGTTACCCAATTGGCCCCCACCGCGTGGCGGAGCTATTGCGGGGCATAAGTAGACATTTGCGCGACGGTTGTGGCCGAAGTGACTGCGGCGGAAGCGGGGACCCCGTGGAGATTGGCAGTTCGCCACTAAGGCAGCGAAGCGGGTAACTCTTTCTTCACCAAGGTTTTTTCTTTCTATGGAACACATCATATGCAGTCTGCAGCCTAGTCTGGTCTCTGGTCTACTTACTGTAACGTCTTCTCTGTCCCGCGCCTCTCCCGACGTCCCCATCTCCTGGCCGCCGCTCCTCCTCCGCTCTCTGCTCCTTCGCTCCTCCCTCTTTTCTCGCCGGTTCTCGTTGTCATTGTTGTCTATATAGCGCCACGCTCTTCCCCTCCCGGCTCATCCATGCGCAAGACGCTTTCTGTCCCTGCGATCGCAGACCTCGTCCATCCTTCATCGTCTTCGTCCTCGTCTACTGCTTCTCCAACTTCCAATCCCTCGCCACTCTCCTACTCCACCGACTCGTCAAATCATCAAATGGCCACGCTCCATGCCCAGCCTCCAGCGGCTCCGCACCATCCTCCTGCAGAGCTCCCCCGACCGTACAAATGTCCAATGTGCGACAAAGCCTTCCATAGACTCGAGCACCAAACCCGACACATCCGCACTCACACCGGCGAGAAGCCCCACGCCTGCACCTTCCCCGGCTGTCAGAAGCGATTCTCCCGGTCGGACGAACTCACGCGGCATTCGCGCATCCACACAAACGCAAACCCGCGGCGGAGCTACAGAGCGGCCCAGCCGCCTGCTGCACCAGGAGAAGAGAATGCGGCCGTCAAGTTCAGCAAGAGCGCGCCAACTTCGAAAGCAACAAGTCCGAACGTGTCGCCGCCTCATGTCCATGTCCAGTTGCAGACTCGGCCCTCAAGCGGGTACTCGTCCGGCACTTCGACCCCCACTTCGGCACCTCTTCCGCTACCGTTCGACATGCACATGCTCGCGACCGCGGCATCGCAACAGCTCGAGCGCGAAAACAGTGCCCACTCTGCCCACTCGCGGTCGTCGCTCTCCATCCTGTCCGCTGCTAGCAACCACCACCGAGGGTTCCCTGGCCTGGCTCCGCTAACCCCATTCAACGCGCCGACATCGACATCGACGACGAGACCGCACGACGACGACATGTTTGTGCCCCGCGTCTCGAAGCGATCCCGACCAAACTCGCCAGTGTCCACCGCGCCGTCGTCACCAACCTTTTCGTCGTCCGATAGTCCGACTCCGGACCATACGCCGCTCGTCACTCCCGCGCATTCGCCACGACTGCATCCGCGGGAGTTGGAAGCACTCCAGGGCGTGCAACTGCCGTCAATACGTTCGCTCTCACTGCGACACATGCCGCCGCCACTCATGCCACTCGAAGTCGATTCGAGCCAGAATTCGCCGGGCGGCATCGCGAGCGGGAATGTCAGTCGGTCCGCGTCCGGCACGAACTTGCGGCTACTCCCGATCTCGGACATCCTCGCGCATCCCGCGGCGCCGTCGTCGACTTCGGTACCACCAATAAAAATGCTCGCGCCGACGTCGTCTCCGAACCAGGCGGCCATGGATCTGAATTCGAAGCGAGTCCTTCCTCCGCCTACGTCCGCGCCAAGTGCTCGCATGTCGGTCGCGGACCTGATTCACGGCTCCTCGAGCAACTCGTCCAGTTCCAGTTCGAGCATCAACGAGGACACGCGGTGGTAATTATATGTGCTTATTCTTGATTGTTTTATCGTTGGATATGGGAATCACTTTGGCTTTGCTTAATATCAGTTGTTGTGGGTATTCAGTATCGTATATTATTAGACTGTGGTTTTGATTTGGTTTTATGGGTGCAATCGATAGACTTGTTATATTTGCTATTTGCTTACGGTTTGTTACTGCCTTGCGTCTCTTCTCTTGTTTTGATATACTGGGATCGGGGTGTGTGTGTATGATTGTGCCGTGGTAGTTAATTACTACAAAATGTCATATTGACTGAATGCAACTTGTATGTGATCTACATAAGGCCAGTTTGTATGGTTCGCGATCACATGAATATTATGAGAAACCACGTGCCCGATTAAAACTTGCTTTTGTTTTATTCTACATGCGTCGCCGAAACGAGCAAATCTGCATGTGAATTAGTATCCCCACTTCTTATTTCCGGCATTGTCAACTTATGTCCTCTGTTCCGGCCGGACGGTTGGAATCGGAACAAGGGCGTTCTGCGGCTGTCTCTGTAATCTCACACAGTCTCATTCGACCCCCGCGGTGAAGGCACAAAAGCATACTTTGCGAGGTTTGACTCATCACCCACCGCCTTCATTTCGGAGACTACGAGTTCGAGACCCGAGTTTCGCAACTGCTACTGCAGTCTCGGCACCAAATCCATATCACGTGACAATGACGTAATACAAAGGATTTTTTTCCGCAAATTGCGGCATCGAGGGAGGGCAGCAAATGCAGATCTAGCGAATATCAGGAAACGAGCATTCGTAACTAAACGCCAAAGGACGAGCATGCCGATGCCGCCGGATGATACCATTTGCGCTTTATGCGGCGAGTCGACTTGGATTGCGCTCGCCGGGCCCGAGTCCGAGTCTGGCTCGGACAATGAAATGATTCCTGAAGAAGCAGCGGGTACGTCGATGAGATATCCGAACCCACTGGACGAGGCGGACATGGTTCCAGACGACGTCGTCCTGCACAACTGTCTGTCCGCCCACCATTTTCACTGGCAATGTTTCCTGTCGCATTCCGAGCCCGAAACCCACTGTCCCGCATGCCACGCCGCGATTGTTCCCAACGACGACGACGATGCGAAACTATTGGCTACCATAACGAACGAGGGCGGCCGAGAGGACGACTTTGATTTACGACCGGTGTTGATCGAAGAACGATTATTCGCAACGTCACCGCACCTGCGCACCCACGCAGCGTTATGTGCGGCCTGCTTCACAGGCGACGAAGCCTCCATCCTCGACATCCTCTCGTCGCCGTCGTCGTCGCCGGCCGAAATAACACACTTGATAAACACGCCCGACCTCGACAAGCACTGGACACCGCTGTTCTACGCTGCCGTGTCGGGCCGCACCGGCATCGTCGCGCTGTTGCTCAACAACGGCGCTGACCCGAACGTGCGCGACAAGTTCGAGCATGTGCCGGCTGAATACGCGAGCGAAGAAGGTCATGTGGAAGTGTTAGATTTGCTGAGGGGAGCAAGAGATGTATATTAGTCCATTTTGTATAACTATTCTAATAAATGTACTTTATCCTCACCGTGATCAGAGCAGACGTGAGTTGGGTGATACTGTGCACGCACTCAACCCTTACCCAGTATCCTTTCCGGCGATCTTCGAAAATTTGTAAAGTATCGCAAGATTCGCATGTCCAACAATTCGACGACAGCAATTGCGCAACGATAATTCTGGGTGAATCGCGGGGATAGACTGTAGAACTCATACCGTGTACAAGAACGTACCAAAACATGCGGCCATCACCACTGTCACGGCTGAACGCGACATGCCGGGATATGGCGCGGCAAGCGACGAACAAGCGGATAATATCGCCGGTTTCGCACTCACAGTTCCGGCCCGCGTCTAGCAATGCGCAGAAGAACGGTGCGAGTAGTGGTAGTGCTCAGCGAGGCCGGCAGCGGACAGAGGCCCAGGATATGGAATGTATGGTGGCCCTCTTTTGTTTTTTATGAGATTTGGGAATGAGTTTTAACAAGCTACAGCATACGAAACTCGAATCCGCGAAGCAGCACGCATTCGCGATCTCGCAAACGCATCACTATCCCGCCCGCCAGTCTACTCATCATCCTCGTCCTCGTCGTCCGCCACCTCGTCATCCTGGGACCAAACGATCCGAGAAACCACATCGTCCGTCGAAGTCATGCGAGACATCATCGCGCAGTTCCCCACCCGCGACGCCATCTCCCGTGTCGCGGCCGAAAGACCGTTCGACGACGCGCTCGCGGGCGACGACAAACGGCAGCGCGTCACCGCCGTCGCCGACACGATCTCAGACCTCGGCATCGATCCCCGCCGCGTGTCGCACTTTGCGCCAGGAAACGTCTACCAACCGTCCCAGCTCGCGCTCACGGCCGACCCGCGCGCGATCGCGGCCGGCAAGTTCTACGGCGACAGGTTCAAGCTCATCGGCCGGAGCCCGCTCGAGTTCTACAAGGACGCGCATTTCCTGTCCGAATTCGTTTCGCCAATGGGACAGATCTACGCGCGCGAGATCACAGGGCTCTCCTGCAAAAACCACAGGCTCGTCGTGCGGGCTGTCAAACGTGCTCGCGCGGCAGGTTTACTATCGACCGTCCACCGCGCCATCACGCGGTTGCAATATTAAATTTTCGGTTTCGGAGGTTTCATGGTCATGTATATTTCCCAGCCGAAAAGAAAAATGTACCATAATACATACAAACTAATTAACTCGTCACGTCCCACTGGGCCGTAAATGCGCAGTGGCATTCTTGAATAATGATTGCCACATGTACGCCTCGGAAAGCAACAGCTCGATATCCTTCTCGGTCCAGGACTGTGTTGGGAGGGATTGCAGGAACATCATGATTTCCTGGAAATCCATCGTCTGGATTTGCGAGGACCATTTCACCAAGAACGCAGCGCATACATACAAATGAAACTCTGAAAACCCAGTCGACCCTTCCGCCTATCCAGAATTAGTACCCAATGCCGCACAAAAAAAAAAAAAA